>JTDE01002808.1:0-16707 GCA_014338405.1 Paragonimus skrjabini miyazakii | reverse complement strand
TGACGAACGCCTCTCCCAGTGCTGAAACTGTCAGACAGCTCATCGTAAACCCTAACCTGAGCAAAAGTATGGAAGTAAAGCGCCGACAGTATGTTCACATACTTAGTCGGTACACCCCTGAGTTTAAGCGACTCTAAAAGTGTCGATTGATCCACCTAATCGTACGCACCTTTATAGTCGAGAATTACGACGATTATTGACCGGCGGTACTCATGACGCTGCTCCAAAATTTGACGAAGGGTAAAAATGTGATCCATACATCCCCGACCAGGACGAAACCCTGCCTGTTCTTCTCTAATGTTTAACTCCCGAACTGCAGTGAGTCGACGAAGTATAATGGAGGCCAGAACCCTAGAAATGACTGGGGTCAAACTAATTCCCCCACGGTTTTCACAAGAGCTCCTGATGCCCTTTTCGAATATAGAAACTATTATCGCGTGACCCCAGCACGGACGGATGGTCTCCGTCGACCACACAAGTTGAAACAGCTGAGACAAGGCCTCGACTAACGCCTCTCCACCTTCTTTAAAAAGTGCCGGCACGAGATCATCTGGACCGGCAGCCTTATTACGATTGAGAGCCGAGATGCAATTGCGAGCCTCAGTCTCAGTGGGTGGTTCTAAATCTACTAACCAGGGCGTTACATCAAAAGTTTGTGGAGTCAGCACGGTGGAAGCAGAAGGCCAGCTAAATTGACCCTCAAAGTGTTCTGCCCAACGTTCTAACCTTCTGGACCTATTATATATTGGTGTGCCATCTGCCTCGCTGATGGCTTCACTGACAGACGGTCGCCTGGGACCAGTAGCACGGATCAGTTTAAAGAGCTTGCCGCTCTTCCCTGAGACAAAAGCGATCTCCATTTCCTTAACCTTTTCCAATAACCAAGCCTCACGATTAGCCTTTAGACTACGTTTCAGCTTCCTACGGATATCCCTTCTAGACTTATTATGTGAACTACCAGGAGGAATCTTCCGTCTGGCTTCTAACAACTCCAGAGATTTCTCTGAGATCCAATGTTTATTAAACTTATGTACCCCTGTGCCGCATGCTACAGTACCTGCCTTCTGAATGGCCTGTGAGATTTTTGTCCAGTAGCTATTAGGATCTTCGGAGTGAGTATCACTAAGGCAGCTTTCTATGCTGGTTTGGTACTTATGCTTTACCGATGGTAAAGCCAGTTTCTCAACAACCAGTCGTTGCTGTCGATGGGGTCGTTGACCAGCAAATGCATGATCTGAGTCCGAATACGTGCTTCAATAAGAACGACAGTCTTGAATGCAACCACGGCACCTGTAACTAACAGCTATATGGTCTATCTGAGACCAGGCCTGATTTGGAGCAGGCGGGCGCCAAGTATAGCAATGACGTGAACGATGCCTAAAACTAGTGCTGGTTAAAAATGGCTTATGCTCAGCGCACGGCTGCAACAATCGCCCACCATTATCTGACCGATGTGACGCTAACCCAAACCTGCCACCTAAACGAGATTCAGCCTTACCGAAGCGGCCGACCTGAGCATTCATATCTCCCGCCAGAACGACTATATCAGAGCCACGTGTCGACCGAAGGAGAGCGGCCAGATCTGAGTAAAACACGTCTTTGACGCCGACGTCACTACAGTCAGTAGGAGCGTAAGCAGACACAATGAATAAATTCCTGAAAGTCTTGCGTCTAGAGTTGGTCTTAATTGAACCTGCCAAGCGGACAGCACAAAGTCTACTATTAACAGGAATCCAATCACTCAATGAGGCTGCGGCCGTCGAGCTAAGGACTATACCTACTCCAGCCTGACCTGTAACAGCAGTTGTGGAGTCACCCGAAGTGTGTAACAAGTATCGGGTATACAGTGTGGGTGCTGTGATTTCCATACGCTGACTACTGTCCTGGATCCTAGTTTCCGAGATACAGCAGACATTGACATGCAACGAGTCTAACGTTCGTGCAAGAGCGGTCCGTTCGCTTATCTGTTTTAGAATGCGAACGTTGAAAACACCTATATTAATTCGCATTCTAGGTCTAAGCAAGGGACGAGGGAGGCCTGAAGTTAAATGGCAAGAGACGGAACTTACCGGCTCAATGTTACCACGGTTAGCTACATCTGCTGTGGGACCTGTGGAGTTACTATCAGAAATGGAGGTTGGGAGGGGCCTGAGAACGAAATTTGTTAGGACAGTGGGGGGGGGTCAGCAGTAGCATGTTTTCGCCTATCCACCCTGCCGTATGCAGCAGATAGGGCGATCCGGTTTATACTGCTGGACGGCCGATGCAGTATGGAATTATTGGTGCTGTGACTATTCATGGTTGTGTGTGGGCTGAGATACTGCCAGGGCGCCCATACCTAGACAGGAGAACGATTAGAGTTCTCAACCAAAGCCTTTGGCTCAAAAGCCTATACCGCAAGGCAGCGGGTGGGTGGCAGTGTACCAGAACTGGTGCGTTTTCCGAAAGAAGATTCCAACCTTCTCCCAACCCCTCAACCTGGAGGATCTGGAGGCTGGTTTGTCAGACCTCTACCTATTGACCTGCCTAGCATGAGTGACTTTATCGGTGTGGTGGCCATACCGTCCAGTTGAGCCCTATAGGTCATCGAGATGCGCAAGCCGTCACACCGCGTCAAGGTCCAGTCTCGTTGTGAGATGCAAACAGATTAGTTTTGTAAGAACTACACAAGTATCTCTTATTGGTTTGCTCATTAATAATAACAATAACAAGTTCAAGTTATCAAATTTTACATCACATCCTGTATGTTACCACTTGGTTTGTATAGTCACAATACTTGCAGACTACCAGACACCGAAAATATAGGGGCCACTGTAGCAAAATATCCAGAAAACGGGTTCTGCGCTAAACCTATCTGTAATTGAGAAATTGAATAATACATTGAATTGGTTGACCTTTTACTGTTGAGTGGGCTTCACACTTTGCCTTAGTGGTCTATTTTTCCAGACAGTTGGATAAGTGGGTGTAGAATGGAAGTAAACAGATTTTCTGAAAATCAAAAGTCGCTCTGTGAAACAGTGAAATCATCTCTTCATCTGACGGCAGATACGTAAAGAAGCTTATGTGATTACACATGAAGAAGCTAGTGCTGCCCAGTCAGCTAGGAGTGAACACAGCTGAAGGGAACAGAAGGGAAAAGTGATGACAGTGGAAAACAACAATTTTGCGACTCATTGCTAGATGGGAGTGGGAAATACGCCACAACCAATTAGATTACATGTTAGACTGTCAGTAAGTTTCAGTCTCAAGGTTAAAACTGAAAAGTCGGTCCATATTTTGCATGCACGTCCACGATGATGAACATCCGAGTTAATATACCTAAATGAAAACGTAGCACGAACATGATTTTGAATGGAGAAATCTTACCTCTACTTTTCTGTATTACCGAAAACGTACGTATCGATACCAAGAAGTGATACTTTTGGCCACATATAAAGATGGGGTGAAATGCATATGCATAAAAGTGCATCATATGATGGTACATAGACTTAGGTCAGGTGAGGAGATTCATATGCTATCCAATATAGTGAAAGAAACCAGTAGAGAAGAATACTGTACTCTTGACTTCAGAAGACATACCGTTACAAAAAGACAGTCCATGGACCTGAGACAGGTTGCGATTTGATCAACATACCCTTCCAAATCACAATGTAATAAAAATTTCGCGCAGCTAAGACCAGAAATTTCAGGAACGTTTCAGAATGACTTTCCAGTACAAGTTACCGTTTGGGTCAAAACAATGCGAAAGTATTCACTCTGGATAAAAAATCTTATGTGAATAAGCATTATTCTACCTTCCAACCAGAAATGAGTTACAACACATAAGAATTGAGAACAAGTACCGGTCAAAAACATGTTATTACATTCCAGATTTCTTTACTGTAAACGTACAATTTTAGGAAGCTAGATGACATCTAGGATAAATGATATCAAATCTTTAAAAAAAAATATAGTTGAAAGCCAAGACTGAAATCATGGGACGGTTATCCATTAATTGAACACATTAGTTGTAAAACACTATACGGCTAAGAGAGTTAAAAAACATCCAATATTATCTTACAGACATAATACACAGTCATCAATAGCAAAGGACGTGTTGAGTTGGATACCATGAGAGAAACAGGCTAGACAGTTAGGTCAACAAAATGAACGATTTAACGAACCAGATAGATGTTTAAATGATTAAATCATATAAAACCGACAGATGATACCTCAACAATAACACGATTCGTTTTGGATTCGTAAGGTTCACTGAACACCGTGCATCGATGACGAATTTTTTTGCATGCCAAAACTCGCATATTAGAAAAGCTTCTGCGAGCTAGTGAAAACAATCAGAGCGATCTTACAATCATACAAAATACTCAATTCATAAGTTTTTCATTAAATCTAACTTCCGTCTACTGAATGTTATCTGAAACCACCGAATAAACTTGATAACAAACGCACCATTCATACCTGACGGTTGCATTCATCATCAATACGCTTGATCAAACTTGTTTGCCTCCCATGGTCAAAACCAGCGGAAGAACACAACGAGAGAAAATAAAGAGAAAACAGAAAAAGTTCGGATTGAACTCGTCCGTCGAAAAGGCTCATTTAATTATTTACAATATACATACAAGTGTGACCTCATTCATATACTTGAAGTATCAGATCAAGTTAGTTGACAAATTTTTAACAAAACAATCTGTAACAGTGCAAACAAGGTATTAGGATGTACGGATCGGAGCGATCCAAGCAGTATACCCTGAATGTACGGAAGCCGGAAAAACTATTTGAAGTTTGGCCGACTAAACTGAAAAGTATGGTATTTATATAAACTCTCGAAACACTACGGGGGGGAAACATTTTGCAAAAGCAGCGGGTGGCTATTAAGAGATATGATAGCGAATCTATCACCTACTATACCAACACTTTATAAATCAAACAGTTTCTCACCTCGTTAGAACAAGTGCACTCGATGGATGGTTACTGTTATTTGTTAACCCCAGTCTTTGTAACTTAGTAGATTGTTTGAATAGATTTAGTCTAGCCATGGTTGATGACAATCTGTCTCAATATAGACCTTAGCAAATTTGCTTGCGGTTGACCTGACTCAGCTACGATCGCACTAGTGGTGAAGAACCTATCTACTACCGGTGATAAAATCAGTAGGTACAGAGGCAGGTGACTGATGAGCAATGCAGTGGCTACTGTAGGTGGACTGTGTGATGGATCTACCCAGATTGCGTGTCATTCCATAATCGGTTACAAGACACTCATTTATTTTTAGGAATTCTGACTTTTCTTGAATTTGTACATTTCTTTGATACCAGAGGCGGTAAGCAACCTATCGTTGGTCGTTCGTTACAACAGGTTAACCAGCTCCCTATGGAGTCAGAAACGGTACTGTTAGTGACTGTTTGTGCTCCTCCTTGTACTTCTATCGTCTCCATAATATTACAGCAACTTCATACATAAACGTATAGTCACTCCCGCGTGGACTAAGACACTCCCAAAGGTGAGACACGATATAAACAATAGTAACTGATACTCAAAAGTAGGTCATTGGTAAACTGTGAGTGAGGACCTCAGCGGCCCTTTTGGTACCAGCTGAGGAAGGGCGATCAATATATCGATCATTTCAAACCTGTATGAACTTCTCATCAGTATGCAAACTGAAAATCCGAAATGGATTGCTTTCACCGAGATTAAACGATGTTGAAAAGTTTCACGGTACTTAATGCAATCGTCTCGCCACGTGTAGTGGTTGAATCAACAGTCTAGCAGATAAGAGATTCTTCTAGGAACACGAAAGTTGCTCGTTCATACATTTTCTCTACCTGGCTTCTTTAAATAAAATTGCAAACAGTCTTGCGATAAAAAGTAGGATTTAGGAATGAGAAAAATGGCACAGTTCATCACCATCATCATCCCAGACAGCAATACATCAGTGGCTCTTACCAACGCTTAATTATGAAGAAGAAAAAACTAGTTGGAATATGCTTGAAATCGACCAAATATTTACATTTTCAGGACAACTTGTAAACAAACAGTAATTTGTTCCATTATATATATACATATGTGTATATATATATTACAGAATAAATCACCGATTGTTCATAAGTTATTTTGAAATTAAAATAAGTTAGCTGTAGCTACAAAGTAGAAATTAAGTGGATAGGGAAGAAGCAACAATTTGCAGAGCAACGAATTGTCTTCTATAATAGCATTGCATCAACGAGTTGGATTAACCTTTCCATTTGAGGGTATCATAAAATGTATACGGTATCGGATGTTTTTCATTATTTGAAAATTTTCTCTACATTTAACTATAAACGTTAATAAAACGCTTAGTAACCAGTCTTACTATCCAGTCATTTGAATATATATATCTAGTGATTTTGAATAAGTTAAACGACCTTCGAGCATTAAGATTGACAGTATGGATGTCAACGTAACAACAAGAAGTTGTTGTTTGTTTGCCTGAAGCGGGGTGTTCATGCTTTTTCATTGGATTAAAAACACGGGTAAGCAACCCACTATGATAGCACTATAGGTAATACTACTGCTACTACTATTAGTAGGTGCGTTATAAAACAAAAAGCGTCAAGCAAATCAGATAATTTGAATAACCACCACAGTGCATGTACACGGATCAGTGTGGTTACTCACAAGCCTAGTAATTGGACTTACAGAGTCAGGTTAGGTGATTTACGTGGACTAAGCTGTCTTTGGTGGTGCACGGGATTTTGTAAATCATTCCATAGTATCCCACCTCAACATCATGAGCTGAACTACTCTCAACCATTTCGCTGCGGTTTCCCACGTAACTGCTTGTACAACCCTTCTTTATCCAATGATGCATCGTTACATGAATGAATTCATGCTACCTATCGCAATGTCCTTATAGAATACTCATCATCAATCTGATTAAAATCGCACATCTATGGCTACCACATAAAAATGGTTTACGTAGTCTTTCTAGGGATTATGTTGTGACTCACAAACGCACTTTGTAAAACTAGTTTCTGTATTATTGCATGCTATTTTCACTGCTACCTTTTCTGTGTATACTACAGCTTTTGTGCAACTGCGAATCACACCAACCAAGATGTACCTGCTACCTAGACAGAAGGAAACATACTATTGTTATGCTACCGAAGATTATTTGGAGAAAAAGTATAATGGATTCATCGAAATGTCATTTGTCCGAGGTGAACAAACTGCACACATTAAACAGAACAGTTTGATACAAGCATACACAGATATGCACTCCGTGGGCATGTATTGCTGTACGCTGAAGAGTAGGATAATGGAAATCAAACGTTACTTTGTAATTGCCGTTTATGGTGAGTGCAGTTGATATGGACACGTGAAAAAGCATGCTGAAAATATAGTTCATTGACAATAGTGTAATATGAGCTTTTCTAGTATTGAATTATGAGGCGCCGCCGTCTTATTAGTTAACGGCTGTGGTATTGTCAGAGTATTTGAGAAGGTGATTTATACTTTAAACAACCGATTGAAATTTGACTAGTCCATTAGGATCCGCAAGATTCATAAGAAATTTACACAACAAAAAAATCTGGGAACGTTGATATCAGTAAATGGGATGCTTCATTGATCCAAACATCCCTTGATAAAAATTACTTGTCCTCAGTTAACTGACTAGAGTTACAACAGCAAATTGACCGCTTAAAGTGCTGAGAAGACATTTTTTTCTGTCATACCATTCATAGAAAATTACGAAGCTTCACACACAACGCTTAATGGTCCACCCGGTCAAAAGCTTTAGAAGAGTCAAGAAAAACCATATCAGCTTCTGCATCTTTATCAACCACAACAACTTTGTACAATTTTCCCGAACAGCATGTCAACTGGTAACACACAAAAATTCTTATCGAAATCCATGTTCAATCTCGAGAAACAATGTACACCGAGTGAAATGTTTGCATAACTGACATTCATTCAAACTCTCCATGAAATTTGAGATGACCAATAATAATGCAATCAGCTTGTAGTTAGTGGACCCATTGCGATCACCGCCTGTAAGTGTGGGGAGACACTCTTTACACGTTCCAGGCTTTGAGAGGTTTGTCCTTTCGTAGAGATGGATCAAAATGTTCACAATGTTGGTCTTGCCAATTCTTGGATGCGTTTCTTTAATACTAGAAGGGTGATGAGATCATGAGTTGACGATTTGTTTTTATGGTACGTTTATAGTTTTTGAACACAATGTGTGATGTGAACCTAGTTGTGCTTATCACATCGGTTGTGTTGTTGTTGGATGTATGTACGAATTCTGTGGAATTGATCACTGTCAGATACTGTTTGCGAGGAGTATTGGCGGCTTCTCTGTTTGGGATTGTGTGGCGCAAACTAGGGATTACTGGATGGTTTTTGATTATGTACGCAACAGTTCTATGAAACAGATTTGGAATGACATTAAATCTGTTAGTCAGACCCAGTTGTTACTAACATTTGTTAGCCCGTACAGCAATTGTAACCCGGTTTCGAGTTACACAGTGCTCAACGTATGCTTTTGCAGTTTTCCTCAACTGATAAGTGTTCCAAACTGGTTTCTTTACCGCCTGTAAATATTTTGTGCAGCATTGAAATGTGTTTTTAAGTTTGGGTCGTATAGATTACCTAGTCATAACATCACCATCAACATCATAATCATAGACGGCGATGATGTTAGTAACGGCGTCCGCAATAAACTGCCAATGATAATCGAGTGACGGATTTGCGGAGGCATCAGACCAACACACACTGCCAAGTTCTTTAAACCGAGATACTAACTGCGCTTTGTAAAGGTTTATAACGAATTATTGAAACTTGGGGAATAACGTCGCTTCGTCTACTAGTTGAAATATTATGACTATGGAAACTCCTGCTAAGAAGGGCGTTAATTTACAAGTAACTGCTCACGTTCCTCCCTGGATAGACTATAATCTAGCTTTGAGGGTTTCTGGATAAATATTCACCCACAAAGCCCCCTACACTTACTGTTAAGAGAGAATTCATAACTGCATCTTGGTTTGCAAACGCAAATGTTGTGAATCTAGCATGAACCTCACTGGTGTTGGAGTCAACCTCACGGTATTTAGGGTAACCTGCGAGTAATATATGTGAGAAACTTGTGAAAGTAAGCTAGTCTATGGCGTTAGTAGATAAGCGGACGTGGACCACCAAGACACCGATCAGACAACTGGATAACCCATTAAAATGTACAATTTATCATACCGTTTCAGTCGAGCTCAAAAGTCACTAATCATATCCCTTCGAGGTTTTGAGCTGCTTATTAACACGACGGGCTACACTGCCGCCTTTCATACACTGGTGATTGTGACGATATACAGTCATATTTGAATTATTACCTTCTTCATCAGTAATGTTTTTCATACACCAGGTTCCAGTTCCACCAAATATTGATGGTTTTAGCGCAGCACATACCATTTCAAACCTCTCTAGTTTGTTGAGAAGTGACGCGCATTGATATAAAAGCACCTGATCGTGGTCACAATGGTAGACCCGTTTCACGAGTCGACTTTTAATCGCCTAGGTCCCTGTGCACTTTTTCTTCCGCGAAGCTGATCGAGCTGCAATACTTCGGTACTCGTATCACCTTCTTCAGTTGAGACAACGGCTACATCCCAATTTTTGTTTGTGAAGTTGAAGTGATCGTTGAAGAGTCGCTCAAGACTTTAGAGTGACTTTGGGTGGACAATAACTCTGAAATACTTTATAACTCACGAAGGTCTAACCTGGTTTTTCCAAATCGACTTGCGTGGAACCTGATATCACCTGGAAGTTGGTAGTGAGTGGTAGGTCAGATCAATAGAACTTAAGTAATCACGTGTTGAGACAAAAAACGACGCTCGTAAAAGTCCACGCACCGGAATAGATAACAAATGTGTAGACCTAGATAACCTATTAGCACCTTTCATTTGAAGGCGAAAGCGGCTGCAAGCTTACAATGGTCTAAATCATGAAGAGCATTAACACAATCGTCCGTGATTCCAAGAGAACGGACATTGTGAATGACAGTAAACCTGGGCTTTCTATCTAGATTTGCGGATTTATGGTCATTTAATCAATACGTATCAGACTTGTAGACGTCTGGATTTAGTCTGTTTCATATTTCAGTCATGTCATATGTGATCTATTCGTGGTACCACTGTTTACTCCACTTCACTTTTGTCATTATAGGACATAAGGAGCTGTCTTGGAAAGTCGCTTTACTTCGACGGAGTCGTTGTAAAATTCCAATGGAAACGCCATCGAGACCTAATTACTTGAAGTGTTCTGCAGGAAGAACTGTTATCTGCTTCCCATGCCGATAGTTCTCGTGACTTCCTTTTTGGGAGGTTAAAGATGGCGATTATGTTTGGTTTCGTCGTAGTTGTGTCTGGTGTATTTTTACACTTATCAACAGTTCTGGACGGGATGTGTTTCTTAACAGAAGGTGGATCGTAACTTTCTACCAAATTAGAAGATCGTTATAACTATGCCTTTCTTTCCAGGGTACCCGAGTCAGTAGTTAGGCCTGCCTCACTGGACGATAGACAGAAGACAAGTGTTATTAACTTGTCATGAGTTAGACCGGATAGGTAGATTAGGCGATCTATCAGGTTCTTTACTAAGCTGTAGTAATGGAAATCTCGTCATTGGGTTGGGTGTTGTTGAGACTTCCGTCTGCTAAATTAATCTAACATGAATCAACATATTTTGTTATAACCATACAGTTGACAGGTACGACGTACAACCAAAATGAAAGACGCCTGTAGAGTTATCATGTACCGTTGTATAAACTGTTGTGAATACCCCACTGCATGTCAAGTGGATTGCTAGCCCACACAACAGATATTCAACAATTTAACTGTTGTGTCTGATTTGCTTGGTGCATCTGGGACAGATTTTGCGTTCCTTCTCTGCCTAATATGAAGCTACACTATTAGGATTTCGACATTTGCGTGTCTAGCTAACAACAAATAAATTTGTACTACTCAAAAATATTGACTAGTTGTTGAAAATATGATGGAGCCGATGAGTTTGAACGTACGGCACAGACAAAATCAAGTGAACGGCAATCACCCTGACACTAATCGGGTACCAGCCGACTTGGAAGACTTGGCAGACAGCGCATAAATTAATTCGGTTCACTCAATGGACTGAACCAAGAATGCAACGCACCGATAATGATGTGACGATGTGGTCTGTGTTACATTTCAGAACCTGAGATTCAGATTGACCGTTCATTATCATGTACTTTGCACTATTGTTATAAATGTTGGTGAAGGGTTTATGTCCCCGGTTGAAATCACCTTACATAACCAAACGTAAACATATGGTTTTATCAACTCATCGTCGGAAGCCACCGGTAGTTCAACCGGGAGCCTGGACTGACCGATTTCACGGTTTTCTTTATCTGCAAAAGAATTCTTGCTTACAGCCTGACTCTCTTCTGAATCAGTTGGAAATAAATTGCATCTTTCTCTAGCTTTTATACAGCGTGCAAGCAGGTCTGGTGTTTTCTGTAACTACTTTTCCACTAACCTGATACAGTTTTCCATTAGGAATCTTGCACACTTCCTTCATGGGATCAGTTCTATCATATAGCTTGCATATTGCATCGCGTAATTTATAAGCAGACTGTAAGTGTGAATCCTAGAACGATCCATTTTTAAAATGTTTCGGACCAGCCCTGCTGGACGGCAAATATGGTGGCTAGTTCATTATCTGAATATTTTCAGGAGAACGTTTCTTGATCTTATGAAGGAGATCAGAATAAAAATGTGAAACAATGTGATGTTCCTTTACGGGATTGCTCGCCTTTTACCTTTGTACACATTCACAAAAGAAACGAATCATGAAGTCATGGTTAGGGGAAGAACAAGCAGCACAATACCTAATTACCAAGAAAATAAAGGCAATTGATCTTGATCTACCTTGAAGCCAGAGGCGGTATTCAGCGTCTTATCAGATCAGACAAGCATGAATGCAGCAAACCTACCGGGGTGCAACTGTTAAATAATCGAATTATCTTTTTGAGGGGCATTTTGGTACATTTCAAACAAACGATTCTGTCTATAATCTAAACAATATTCAGTGTGAAAACAGCTGAGCAAAGTGGTTTTCAGGAAAACTGTACAGAACATTATATGCTGGAACAGAGTGTTACGGCGTTCGCATTGGTGCCTCCCATGACAAGCGGACACGTAACACTGGTGCTAAACATACGTGCAAGAAAAAGTTGGATTATCCCCAGAATCCCTGGAGAAATTACATTTTCCTTGGCTGGTAGAATTGAGGCAGACTTAGTTTAACGGTATAAACAAGCACACATCCTTTTCTGCTTTCGAGTTCACTGGTAATTTACAATCATATTTAACAAACATATTTTCAACAAGTCATTGACTCAAGCTCAAGTGATCCTCCAAATGCTCGTGGGGCTTCGTTAATGAAGTATACCTTATGAAATTTTGTGTTTCCAAGAAAAATTGGTGAATTACGTATCGTAAGTGGTCAATTCAAATAAGTGTTCAAACTTTTGTCAGTCTCGCGCCTGTCAGATTTATGGGGAGGGAGGGAGGTACAGAAAAGTGACAACTGCAAAAACTTAGCTAAATTTCTTTCTGTGATGAAGAGTTCAAGATACGTTAAATCATGAGGTCACTCTCCAAGAAAATAACTAAAGGGGACTTTTAACGTATTGCAAACTTTGACTGAGGAAATCTTTTTCTCGAATTTGGTTGTTCTGTCTGTGCATGTTCTTCATGCTTCAACTGAAGTATTCTGAGTGCTATAGAAACCCCTTATGGTGAAACAGGCATACCACTGCTTTAACCCCAGGGTTGAGGGTAGGTTAGAATACCCACTATCACATTGTTGGGTTCTTCTTCTCTTGAACTTGCAGTCGGGCTGTTATCCGAATTATTGTTTCCAATATTTAGAAGCTTTAGATGCGGCGCAACGTGATAGAATTTTTAGACAGAGATTTTGGTGTACCGGTGATATCCATGAGCGCACCCGCCTCATAATCCGTATAAAGGAGCGCAGAAGTTGAATTCCTGTTCAGCAAGAATATTTATTCTGACTAATACGGATGAGCTCTAGCATGCAAGTGCAAGTAGAACGCGGTCCCATCTATCCAAGTGAGGTAATCAGGGAGAATACGCCTATAGGTGCAGACTGCAATCACATGTGAACGCTGGTCAGCCGGACAATTTCAAGTCAGGATTTGCTATGATATGACGATCGAACAATAACCTGTAGATGATTCTGACTCAATGTTCTAGATGTGATGAATTGATGACACGTGTACCCTGAAGTCATTTGGAAATAGTTGCCGCCTACACGCTCGTCTCACAAGCAGCTGCACTGGAGACTGAATTATGTTCCAGGCTCGAGCAATGATGTTCATCATCTGAGTGTATAATATCTCTTTCGAAATGAGCCAGCAGTATAGCTTGTGACAATTCTACTTGAACGGGAGTAGTGTTTACCGGGAAGTAGGTTAAAACCCCGTCTGGTCTTCAGTAGTCAACAGTAAATCAACATGAATACTTAACCGAGACTCTGTAATACAAGTCGTTTGCAACTTTGACAGGTACTTCTATTTGAAACTGTGTCACACCGATGAGGTAGCCTCATAGTAGCGACACCCGATTATGACCGTATATTTGGAAGTAAGAGTTCAGTTACCACCGGGGGCAACTGTTGCTTTGAGTTGGCCAACGTGTCAGTATCTATTCCGTATGAGATCTCCTTTGTCATATGACCGTGGACAATGTATGATGTAAGACTAGAGACCAGATTGATCTAACTGCGAGTATGAAAACGATACATCTTTACCTAACAGTAGTTTCTTCGTCTGGAAAACATTTTTGTTATATGACAGATAAGTTCTCCAAACCTTCTTAGAAGATGATGACCCCAGACGTAAACAAAACAACTGGTACGATGGCGTCAAGTCATCTTTTTTATTAAGTTTTCTAATTCATTCATTCTTTCAACCACAATGATTATGGGTCTGACCAGCAGGTGTTGTGGCTCATACCATTTCCCACAGCAGCAGTATCACAGAATAAACTACAGAGTGGAACCTTTGATGAAGAGGATAAAAATAGATAAGACAAAGCCAAACGGAAGAACTAGAAATGATATGAATGCAAGTATGCTACTGACAGTGACGCGCGGTAGTCTTAGACAGAACTTCCAAGCAGTGATTTTATAAACATGTGAATGAAGGAGTTCGTTGCTGTCAAGGATTCGACTTTTAGAGTGATCGATTTAATCTTGCTTGCAATTAGTACGTTTTAATGAAGGACGAACCTACACAGCTTATTTTGCCCAAGAGCCTGTCTAAAAAAATACGGTGTTTCGTCTGTGTCATTCTGATCAGTTAGTTTGTCGACTCAACGGTTTGTTTGAGTAGCCCATTTTGACTAGATAGGGTACTCATCAAATTGTATGTTATTCTGAGGTTTCAATTTTCATTCAGGCCAATACAGTTGCAAAGTCCAACATAGCCCCATTCGGTCAGCACCTCTGATTATGCAAGTGTCTACCAGTGTAAGCTATCTGAACCACACCGTTCTACTAAACAAATTGTCCATGAATGTGCCCTGTTCCTTTGTCGAATGATCCCCTTTTGAAATGGGCAGAAAGCAATTTAAAATGTTGCAGAGTCGTTCAACTCGAGCATAATCCGTACTTTCCAAGTCTATCTGTGAGAAGGGTCATCGACAGATTTTGAATGATTATACCACATGGTGAACCAGGGTTCGGACGGATACACGGACTAAATTACAGTCCCCTCAACAGCACATTATCTAGGCAGTTGCTGCACGATTCTGAAAATGTTTGCAGTTAGAGCACAACATTAAGGCACTGTCCTATTTACCGAGCCTTCAGGTCGACCAATCGACCGATCAGCTGCGGTATAGAAGTATAGTGCGCATCCGAAACCCGGACCATTGTGTAACGTCCGTGCCCGTTTGATATGACGAATGGTCCCGAGAACGCAGCCATCCGTGGAAGTGCAATGCGCTTTGGAAAGTGTTTGCTACATTATTAAGTTGTTGGAGATGTACTACCTGTGCACGCACACCAAATCCACACTGGTTCATGTATCATCAAACAGTTATAATTCTCTGACTGAATGAATTCCTCCACCAGCGATCCAACTCTCGATATCTCAAAGACCATCTTGTGCACTGCGTGGCCTACTTAGCTGTTATTGTTGCTAGCTATTTTGACGTGTTTAATCACCTCGTCCCTGAAATTTCCGACTGATCGGTTGTTTGAATATTCGAACTCTAATCACTCACGTTATGTCTGAATCAAAAGCCCCTTGGACGTGGACGTTGAAATTACGTTATCCACACATTAGGAGACTTTGCAAAATAGTCGAAAGGCAACTTTGACTTGCATACAAGGAAAAGAGTGTTCACTAAATCATACGATATGCATTCTCTCTCCTTTTCCACATAGAAATTCCCGAACTCTTGCTGGTCAATAAATTTGTATTTGGCACACCGAACAACTTGCACCAGAAAATGTGGGTCAAACCAGAATTTTTCGGTCCTCTACCAAGTCGCATAATGTGCTCCTATAATCCGGGTCAGCCAAGAATATTTCGTTTACAAGATAGAGTTTCGTTCGAACATCTCTATCAGGGCATGACTATATGCAGCATTATTCAATGTGCCTATGTTGTTGGCAGTTTTCCCACGTCTTATCGATACGAGCGTGTTTGCCTTATCAACAGTAAGTGTATGAAATGCATTATAACGGTGTTCTATACATGTAAAACAATTTTTGTTTTTAATTACTATTACCATCGATAGATTAACAAATCCATCTATCTGAAACGTTCCCTGTTCCGAGAAACATTCGGTAGAAAAGTCAATTGTAGAAATAATTTGCCAGAACCTAAGCAGTGAAGACGGCAGCGTGTCTGTGAGTTCATACTACTAGGAACGAGTGTTTTAGGGTAGCAGTTTATTTTTATATTGTCACCTGTTGTTGAACGAATGAAATGGACATCGCCAAAAACACGAAAATCCGCACATGTTGCAAAAAGCATAATTTCTATGTCTATTGAGCAGTTATGAATTTGGTTAGCTCAACTTAAACAACGCTCATTGGTTAATAAACTCATCTGTTAACTCACAGTGAATGGTATTTTCGTACTGAGTTTACACTGAAAAGACCGTATTAAAACTAAAAAAATTCTATCGAGAGTAAGTATATACCCATTCTAATTGCATCAAGGGACATTGCTGGGAAATACACTTATAGGTCGAAGAGTGATAACCGTTGTTGTAGGAAAATCAATCAGACTTCGCCTCATTATACGCTGTTCTAACGCGATAAACTGTCGTTCACCCTCAGTTAGATACCGAACGGGAAAAATTAAAGTAAACACCAGCGACAAAGAACATTTTTTTCCTTAGGCTGTTGTAGGTGGTGATGGCGATGTTTTTTTTCTTTCGCGGCTTGTAGGTAATCAGTCACTACTTCCAGAATTTGGACTGACGACCCTACATGGCACAATGACAAAAAGTCTAGAACTTAAACCGTAGCTCAGAGGAAAAGATCAATAGGGACGAGGACTAAGACGATGATGATGATGATGATGATGATGATGATGATGATGATGATGATGATGATGATGATGATGATGATGATGATGATGATGATGATGATGATGAT
>JTDE01002807.1:70576-91142 GCA_014338405.1 Paragonimus skrjabini miyazakii | reverse complement strand
ATTATTGGTGTATTGTACAATTAACACTTTTGAGTAAGGTATGCGTTTCACGTTACCATGTGTATACTGATCACGCTTTTCTGAGCGTGTTTCTCACAGATGCGTTGAGAAATATACCTATATTATATTATTATTATTACTAGTAGCTGCTCCACCCGATTGACTTAGACTGTCAACAACGTCTCGGAATGCAGTATGCGTTCACACTAGTATCTGCTCTACTCGATTGACTTAGGTTATGATCAACGTCTGGATATGCGGTGTATGCTCACACTAGTAGCGGCTTCTACTGAGCCACTCTTATCATGAACAATTTGGAGAACAAGCACACGCGGGAAATAATGATAAACCTATATTTGAAGCGTTTGGGGTACATGACAATCATCAACTCTGATTCCGTTGATTGTCATATTGACTGGAATATTTTTCTGCACCGTGATGAATAAGTGGCGTTCCAAACATCATAGTGTGACTGGCTGAGAGGTACACCTCCCGGTAATCGGCTGTAGGAGAGCTTCCGGAGCATCAGGAGCGCTCCCAGCTTGAGAAAACAAGGTCACCCATCAAGGCTGACCCCAAACTGTAAGCCAATGTGAAGGTTCTTATTCCCACTCTTAAGAAGGGACCAGCGCCTCTGAATGAATCAACCCATGTGTCCACACCCACACCAAAGACGACTGCCTCCATCCCCTTGGGTGGGCAATCATCTTTGGAGCTGCACGTGTCTGAACCAGTAGCCCCAAAGAGACCACAGAGCGACAGTCTTGCCTTAAACCCCTAACCATCATACCTCGAAGAAGTTCTACCAAAACTTGCTTTATTCCTAAACTTTACAATCCACTGAGTCTGCTTGGGTCACCTGCAGCTTCTAGAAAGGCTCATACTTGGCTCATTCCAGCCGCATTTCCCACTTCCGGGTCACGGTCATTTCTTCCTAGGTTCTCTTCTAACCAAAACCCACACCCAAATTTTCGGGGGTGCGAAACTGCAAACCACCCTTCAGCATTTCAAAAAGTGAACGCGGTCCACAAGCCATCAAACCTGAGCAACCAGAAACGGAAGAGGCGTCCCACAGAAACGCTCACCTATGCTCAGGCAGTGAAGAAACGGCCGCAATCCTTCAAGAGGGCTCAGGAAACTCTGATGCCGTCTACACACTCCCCCTGGCTACTAGAACTGCTTTCTCAAGCTCTTCTTCGCGCTCTTCAGTCTCTTTTTGCACCCAGTCAAATGGGAAGGTAGCCCGCAGGTGCGTGTACAATAACTGTCTGAGTCTTTTAAACAAACTACCTGAAATCAGACAGTTGGTACACGACACTTGTCCTCATATTCTAGCTTTAACGGAAACCTGGCTTTCCGCAAGTATCAGTGATAATGAACCGCATGTTCCTGGATCCTCACTGTACCGAACAGACTCCTTCCGTGGAGGCATGGGAGGCTGTGCTGTTTTTCTAAGCCAGACGCTGTCAACACCAACTGTCAGGGGAATTTACCTCCCAAGAGAAGTGTGACGGACTCTGGTTTATACTCCAACTTCGAAGTCGTGACACGCTCCTTGTCGGTGTTATTTATCGATCGCTCTCGTGCGGCGCATCTGAGGACGAGGCCATTCTTGCCGCCCTGGACTATCTCTCGTCTACACAGCGTTTCTCTCATCTTTTCATTGTGGGTGACTTCAGTGCACCCAAACTCACCTATGTAGCTGCTTCTCATGAGGACCCTGAATTCGGATTTTCGAAATCCCTAGCAGTGCTGATCCATGAAAAAGCCTGGACACAACATATTGAGCTACACACACGGTACCGTCCAGGACAGACACCCTCTTTACTTGACCTGGCTGATGATGCATTTTTTCCTCGTAAACTGTGGAAGTCCTTATCTCGCTCACCGCTTCCGCGGAACACACGTCGTCTTCTTGATTTACGTTCTCGTCAAATCTCTAAGCAGAAGCTAACGTGCAAGCCGGAAGATCTAGAAGCCTTTCGCTCTGTACGAAACAGATGCAGGCGGGAAATCCGTCAACGGTCCAAACAGGCACAGACAAGGATCCTACTAGTAGCTCGGGAGAATAAAATTTTCTATTCAAGTACATGCGTCGCCAGAGAATAACTAAGCCCTCAGCGTTTTCTCTACAGCTTCCCGACGGGGAAACCTCCTCCAACTCTCAGGTGGTTGCTGAGATTTTCAGAGATTACTATTCAGCAGTCTACAATGTGGTTCCGGCAAGCTGGCATCCGATTCTGTCACGGAAAAATGTCCGGTGCCCACTCCCAACAGCTGAATTATCTGTGTTTGACGTTGAGGATCTCTTGCTTAAGATTAACCCTTATAGTGCAATTGGACCAGACGGGATCCATCCTCGGATCCCGAAAGAGGCGGCCCTTGGTTTGGAGGTGCCCCTCCATAGTCTGTTTAAACAGACACTTCGGACCAGCACTCTTCCTGGGGCATGGAAAGAGGCAATTGTCACACCTATATTTGAGGCAGGAGATCGTCATTCCCCTGCTAGTTATCGTCCGATCAGCCTTACCAGCATCCCATGCAAGGTAATGGAGCGCCTGTTAAAACGCGCTATCCTCAAGCATTTCTTCGCGAATAATCTTTTCTCTTCTACTCAGCATGGTTTTCTTCCAGATAAGAAATGCATAACCAATATGCTTATCTTCATGGATAGCCTGACAGACGCCAAAGACAACGGCCATACCTCGGATGCCATCTTTTTCAATTTTGCTAAGGCATTTGATCGTGTCCCACATGGTCCTCTTTTACATAAGCTAGAAACCTATGGGATCCAAGGAGAGGTTCTTCGCTGGATTACATCCTTTCTTGATAACAAAACATTTAAGATAAAAACCGGACCGGACTTTTCTTTTCCTTCTCCGATCTCCGCTGGAGTTCCTCAATGATCCGTGCTCGGTCCGTTGTTTTTTCTAATATACATCAATGACCTTTTCGCCCTTGTTCTAGCAATACTCTCCTTTATGCTGATGATTTAAAAATCTGAAATGCTTCTGATCTCAGTGCATTGCAGATTGACCTCAACCGTATTAAGGGCCGGTCAGAAGACTGGAGTCTCCCTCTAAACGACAGTAAGTGTGTACATATGTCGCTTGAAGGAGACTCGAGGAACCTATTCGTGATACATGGTGCACAAAGTGTAACGAATATCACGAAAGTTGATCTTAAAAAGGACTTAGGGATTTGGCTTTCGACTAGCTTATCCTTTTTTATCACTACCAGATGGCCGTCAACAAGGGATTTGGGACTCTTGGGATGATAAAAAGAGCCTTTTTCCGAATAGACAGGCATGCTTTTCAATCGCTCTACGGCGTCTATATAAGACCATTGCTTGAGTGCGTAAACCAAGTCGTATACACCGGCTTGAAGAAGGACATACTCGCCATCGAGCGTGTCCGGCGATTAGCCACTAAAATGGTCACTGGCTTGCGGCATTTGTCTTACGAGTCTCGTCTTGAAATTCTTGATCTTTATCCACTTGAAGTTCGAAGGCTCCGCGGCGACCTCGGGTGGCTTTCCTCAGGAGTGTTGTAATAGATTACAACACTCCTGAAGAAGGCCACCCGAGGTGGTTGAAACGTAGTGTATTACAACCTGCTCATAACGTTGTGTTATTCTCAATCCATTTATCAATAACATGTTAAACACGACGCCCAGACTGCCCATGGATACCATGTTTCCATAAACGTAAAATCCACGGTCAGCCCATATATTGGCGACGCACGGTGCTTTCTTGTAGACCTGCAAACAATGCTGTAATTATCGATGGCAAAACGGCCGTCATCGTCAACATTGAAAACACCTTCATATCTGTTAGTTATTATTCTTATTTATCCACTGTGTATAATTTCCAAATCTCAAAGCATCAGATGTACATATCTCTTGTTCATTCTTTGATGGAAACATTGTGCATTTATCCTGAAAATAGCGTACAACGGAAATGTATATTCGTATCCAACATTGGCGAGGCTGTTTTCATTGCGTCACTACATACGTGTACCTGAAAGTCACAAAATACACGTTACATTCCCTCCCCATTTTTATACTCACGTTCACTGCGAACGATTAGCAGTTGCATTAATGGTGCCGGTTTTAGATATCAGTGTTGGTGAGAATTGACTGCGAGAACAGGATGGTGGTTATCCACTCGTCGTAGATGATGCGGAACAACTGGGCACTGATTCCTTCATACCGGAGTATGGAAGAATTGCGATTGTTGGTGGACTAAAATAAACCACTACCGAACGACACAACAGCGTATCAAGTGACGGGTGTTCATTCTACTGGTAATTTGCTGCAACATTTTTGATCCACTTCTTTGCGGCTTCCCGTAAGGAAGCATGGAGCCACATACCTGCGGGGGATCTGAATGAATTTATGCGTGCTGTGATCGTGGTGGTACAGTCGCCACCACAAAAGGTGTTGGGAACTATCCTCAACCCTGCATAGTCTACCAGTTCAAAGAAAGTCAGCGGCTACCTAATTAACTCTCATCAGAACAACTGTCCCATCATTGGTCGGCATTAACACGGACAAATCCTTTGGTCAAGTAAACATTGGTAAACTTGTCGTTCCAAGGAAATAATCCAAACAGCCCTCCTACATCGCCTCAGCCAAGATGCCTATTTATTCTGCTTAATGTGGATAGGCTGGAGAAATTTAGGCGCTATACTTCGGGTGTCGACCGTTTTCCTAATGACGATACTAAGTCGTTGGCGTGCCTACCATTCGTAACACTATACCGTACTCTCACAGACTTTGAAACTGGCGAGGTCATCTTGACGTCCGAAGAGAAAGGGAAAACAGTGGTACTGTTTAATTGTACATCACTTACGGCTTTCGCGGATGCGTTTTCTCTCCGGATACGCAGGACCCACTCTGGGGAGTTTGCTTCGAAAAGCCTGTCAATGTCTGCTTACTGAAGATTTCGCCAAAATCGTCGTCGGGATAAACGTAACAAAGAACGGCAAATAAAAGGGTCAGAGATACTGCTCTCCACTCAAAGTAAAACGCGTCATTTGAAGACCCATTATGTAGAGCCAATCGTGAACCATCTTCAAAGAAACGCGCCATTTGACGCTGTAGACATTTTGTCAAAAATAGGTTCAACAACGCAGGCGATCGGGCGGGAGGTAGGGTGAAAAGATATAAATCGGCAAACAACTCCTGACAACTCTCTAATGTGCAGACCCCATCTACATCTGCTACCACAGAACATTTTAACCTCTGATGTTTTCTTTCATATATTATCAAAACCGTCCACCTTTTGTCGTTCTTTTGAGGTTCGCTAGTGATAACTTAGTAGTTTGATGTCAATTAAATGTGGTACCGGACGTTTCAATGTGAGTTGGACCCTTATTGGTTTGATGAAGATTATTTTTCAAAAATGCTGAGTTTCCTTGCTCCAGCTAGCACTTACAAAACTCTGATTAGGCTAACTAATAACAAACGGGTATGCAGAATAGTTGCATTAAGCACGTACGTGCCTAGTGTGCGTCACGTAACGCCAACGAGTACTATTCTGTCTGCCGATAAAACAAATCGAGTTAAAGGTAATTTTACGGGCTTGTCAGTTGTCGGGTGAGTGGGTCAGTTTGGCGTGGTCGCGTGGTACGCCCACACAATTTTTCTGCCTGCCAACGAAAATAGGTTGTTTGCCGGATGTTTTCCGTGTGGGCTTTTTGCTGACAATTTGCGAAATGTGTGAAATAAGTTTCATGCAAAGTCGAAATGACCACGAAAGTGGAACTGAATCACATACTGCTTTATCGTCTTTTTATCCGGGTTTTGCTAGCAGGGTCGTGATACTGTACATTTAAACCACCTCGGGTAGCCTTCCTCAAGATTGTTGTCAAGTGACCTTGAGTTTCAGCGATTCAACGATTTACACACAGGTTCTAGGCAGAGGCCCAAGGTTCCCGGCTTTACTTGTTCAGTATCAAACGGGAGTCTGTTACTCTGAAAGACAAACACCGAAAACAGGGTGTAGCACTGCTCTTATAAAGAAGGAACTGCTGCCTAAGGACGGACAAGGAACGAAGCTTAAAAAGTTTCCTGTTATGTCCTAGCCGGCCGTCATTTGTTACGGTGGCAAACTGTTCTACGAGGCCTACTTCAAAGAAACAGTGGGTTAGAACTGAATCAACGCGGAGTTGTCGAAATTCAGGTGAATACAATTCAAGAATATCAAGTCGATTCTTGTACGCGACATTTCTCAAGCTCGTGACTGGTTTGGAAGCCATGCGCTGGGCACGCTTGACAGTGTGCATATCTTTCTTCAGGCCAGAATACACTACCTTATTGGCATTCTCAAGGAACAGTCTCGTGTAAACGCGTAAAGTGTTTGAAACGCTTTCTTGTCTGTGAGAAGTAAATTGCGTTTAAGCATCCCAAGATAGGCAAATCGACCTTTCGCCGCCATCATGTGGTGACGCGCGAAAGTCAGATCACTACTAGATTACCTCATCTTTCTTCAGGTCGATTAGCATGATGTCTATTTTGCTGAATTCATTATGAATCCCGAAGACATTGTTAGGATCCCCTCCGAGTGGCATTTATGTCTACCTATTGCCAGATAGTTGGAGACACCAACCGTCTGGCCAGCGCTCAATCGCGTCAAGATAAATCTGTAGTGCACTAGGATCAGTGGCGTTCCAAAATTAACGGTACAAATTCCTCATGCTTCCATATCTATTAAGGAGAACCTTTCGTAATATTTTCCATACAGGCAACCCTGCTGGTCTCCGTAATCGATCTTAAGTTGGGAAATTGTTCTATAGGAATCTTCAAGGTAGAAAACCGGGGTGAAAATCCGCTCGAATCGCCGTTTATCTAAACCCCAACACAGCAAGAGTACTAGAAAGAGGCCAATCCAAACTTAGCGCCGAAAATACTACATCAGAACTGGACAACCAACCTCAATGTTACGCCTTTCGTTATTCGCTTATTTCTTTGTTCCGTACCGCACCAATTAACGTACAGTTTGTGACTTTGTATGTACTGATACGACAAATCAATGACAGACTTTGATTTCTTTAATACAGTTGTACATCCATAAATTTGACTTTTTATCTCACGAATAGGAACTGCTTACTGCGACTAGTACGAGGTCTTCTCCTTATTACTTGCGTTGGAGGTCTCAATCCAGGTACGATTTCTGGGTCTATTCGAGATCCCTAATTCCCAGCATTACAAAAACTTATTTCCATCCCACGGAAATGTTCCCGTTTGCGTGGTTCGAAGGACATGAATCAGTGATTGCCGGCCAAATTGTGTTTGCATTTTATTTTACACTGAATATCAAATAACTCACGGTCAAAGCCATACTAGCGCGTCTGAGTTAACTATTCATCCATTTCACATACTTAATTTGTTTCTTCGCGAGTATTCTAGGTAGATACCGGTTGACAAAGTGCCATTCCTACAATTGATTACACATGACCCTATCACTTGATGTTTGTTGACTGATGTTAAAATGAGTAATACGTCCCACTCTGGCACTGACATTAATGTCTAGTTTACTGACTATGTTTGTATATAACTCTTCATCTACTCGAAACAATATGCTCACTTGTCTGGCAGCAAATGGCCCATTTTCAGGTGCGCCATTACTCCGACGATAATACTGATTCTCAGTTGTACCAACCTAGCAACAATAATTCAACCTTGGACAACTATGATTCTGATGAGTGTTGGTTTACGCTCTTGTTAGCTGCAGACTTTAATGATGATTATCATTGTTTTCCAATTTCTTGATCCACCCCTCAAAAGTCCACAAAGATCTGTTACCTGAATGTGTTTCTCAAGAAGTCACTACTAGACATTACGAAGTGTTGCCATTTGTGGTCATCATCCACGTGGACTACGGCTAAAAAAGTCACTGTAAATGTTGACAATTACCTTTCCATAATTCCGTTGTATTTTATCCCGTCGTATATACATCGCAACCTTGTTTGTTGATAACGTGCATCAATTATTCACAACCGTGGTTTTATTTTTCTTTATCTTACAGATGTATCAAGTGGTTCAGTTCAGTGATAACCCTATCGAAATCGTTCACAGGATAAGGATGACACAGTCCGGTCAAACTATATGACCGGGATCTGATGGAAGACAATGAGACCGTTTGTTCTTGGAAGGATTGTCACTGCTTGATGAATTGAATGTTCATGATGGTCGACTGCATCGACCGGCTAATGATCCGCTTATACTGGTTGCTAGTTTCCTAAATGACCACAATGGCATGCAGAATGTGGTTGTTGGAAGAAATGTCGCAGCTATCCATCTTCGACACCACCGTAGACATGGAACGTGCTGGCATACGTGAAATGTTCGTTAATCTTGGTGCACTCTTTGATTCTCGTTTATCCTAGTGTTTCCAAGGTTACGGAAGATTTCATGACAGAATTTCTTGTGGACCTTGAAAAAAATTAAACAAAATGGAGGTTCAATATTTTTCCTCAACCCCACCACTGAACAAATGCGCTTCGTCCATTGTTTGTACCTCGCCATCGGCATTTGGTTTGCCGGACGACATGCTTAACTGCGGTTGTCCAATTGCCTCGAGGCAAGCCGAATGTAACCTGTAGCATCGCAAACATAGTTCCATCACTTATGCGCAGGACGTACGGCAAGTTGCACCTGTCCGCCTAGAGGCTGTCATGCGAGGTATAGTTTGTAATCGCCGATTCCATTTTTAAAAAATTTCCGTCAGATAATTCAGCACGTATTAAAGCTGGCAGAAGGAATGCACGCGATGGATGTGCGAATAACATCGTTGCGATTTTCGCCAGCCATCACTGCTCCTTTGAACGACGGTTGTGCAATTCGCCTCTCCACGGAAACGGTTGAGGAACTTGGTTTGTTTAACCTGAGACGTGAGGAAAGTGACTGCAAGTTTAAATCTGTAGATCTACAATCCATAATCGCCTGAACTTGTGTATGAAGTATCTGGCTGGAATTGGCGACAGGGGCACGTAACGCCATAAGTATGCTGATTAGGAATAGCCTGGTGCATAAGGTCAACTGGTATGGGGTCAACAATATAGTTTCCCTGACTAATACTGCAGTCACCGAAGCTATCATCAGTACGCCACTTATTTCCCTTGAGCACATTTCAGAAGTTGCTTATTATCTCAAGTCTGCTGTGCTTTTGGTTCCAAAGCCTAATTTCTCTTTTATTACTACTTTCGAATCCTAGCGCATTCAATGAATCCACGAGGCAGAAGGTCTAACGATGGATTAAGAAAGCCAGGGGTGATGTGCATACGGTGATGTAACTGGACAAACGGGCAATCAGTGATGTCTTCATGAAGTTTTCATAATTTGCCACCACAATATACGTTCCCTTCTATGTCTGTATTTTATTTCGCATTTATGATATCAGTAGTAGAAGTGCGTGCAGATGTTTGTTTATGAGGAGAGAATGTGTTTGGGTTGTCAGAAAGAGGGAGGGGTAACAACTTAATTGAACCATAGTAACAGGACTCTCACAGACTGAAACACTAACATAGCAAACATACACACAGAGCACGTTACACTTGGCACCTGCATTGCAAGAAAAAGAATGGAGTGCAGAGAAGAAGAACAAAATTGTCAGTGTGTTTTGATGGGTGGTACGCGTGGAATGTTAAGTATATTGATCACTACCACTTATCTGCTTGACAGTTATTTTTGACAATGCATAGTACAGCCAATATGAATGATAATCAATCAACGGCTATAGTTCCACGTGCTGTCTGTTAACCAAAGTTTGGAGGATATTTCGGAATCCGTCATGACGTTATCATCCGGTAGGTTGTTCCGAAAACTAAGAGGTTTCAGAGGAAAACAGTTACTTCCGAAACACAATTTGCCGTTTTCCCTATGAAGGTCTGATGAGTTCACACTTGAACAAGCTTTACTGCTACGTTGCAGCAGACGAATGTATAGAAAAGTGAGATTGTGCAAAATATTGCCAGCCATCAGCAAGTCGTTTCGAAGACGACGCTAATCGATGCTGAAGATGTCCACCTACTTTAATCTCCTTGTACGACAGCTCCCGCAATCCTAAAATATATTTGTGGTCTACAGTTGGGCATGTCCAAGCAGCCTGATTTCACGGAGTAGATAAGGTGAATAAACTCGCACACTTTGTTCAGGACGGGATCTCACTGGATTACGAAAAAGATTAAAGAGGTCGTCATCAAGTTGCTGGTTTTAGAACTGATGAAAATCACTATCCTTATTTGCACTCTCCATTTTTGTCACCAGTCTGAGATCTGTTTGCCGTACTGTACACATTCCGTTTTTGCTCTATTGAACAAATTTGTTATGTATCGTTTGTCGCGCAAGCAACAATTCTTGACCTCGCCTACTTGAGTGGCGTGTAAACTATGACCTCGCTGGCTTCGTTCGGACCTCGCTTATTTGGTTGAATGAAACTGTTATTATGAATGATTGGGCACCGCAGAAATATCTGGGTTCAATCTTTTTCAGGTTTGGGTATTCGTTTTTGAGCTAGAAGCAAATCGATGATCAGATGCCGGCCACTATAGTAATCACCCAAAAGTAATTTGGAATCTTCGCTGATGCCGAGAAAATACGAAGTTATGGAACCCAAGAATTATTCTGGGTGAGACAGATAAGCCCGTTCTTCCGTCTATGCTACTCCAGTTTCCGGCTCGTATGTTAGTCTTAGAGTTGTAAACAGCCTAAAGAGTTTGCAAGCCGAATCCGAGTTTTTGCTTGCTGGGCTTAGGGAGTGTGAAGCCAGCGAAAATAACATTGGAGCTCAAATCGCCCTCCACCAGAATGATTGCTAGGAAAGTTAGAATGTTGCTTGACAAAGGTAAAAATGATTGTGTGCATGCTGACGTTGACCGCAAACAGGAGAATGCGGCTGATTGGGATGCACAAATGAAACCATTTTCGAAAGATTACGGGGTTAAGGCAGTCCACAAAGGGTTGGACAGTTGCATCCCGACAAGCGCCTCATTCAAGGCCCTCCATCGTATTACTTTTTCCAAGTGGTGTTCGTCTTGATCATTCTAACAATGAACTGTGCCTGTATGAAGGTGAAGCCGAAGAAGGACGGAAGTCCGTTCGACAACCTGAGCGTTATGTCGACGGGGAGATACCAGACAGATGCTAACGGATGTCGTACACGTCACAGTACCGTCAAGTTCGTGTGGAGGAAGCCACGCTCCCGCCGACTTATTTCAATCTCTGAACGCGAGAGATACCATGCGATTTGTTCAGGGTAGTCGCACCATATCGACCACTCCTTCAATTATTAGTTGTTACCCACAGGAACTATCCTACACGGTACTGAATATCTTCCCCCCAGGTTGTCAGTAAGTATGCAGAGCAGTAAGACAGCCGTAACTCGGATGAACTACCTATCCGGTTTGACCTATTTAACTAACCTGAAGAGAATAGTTGGATCACGGTTTGTTAACATGTAGTGCAAGTGAATGCGGATCGCAGAAGCGGTGTCAGCCTTTGATCACGGGCCTACTGTCGAGCAGCCTCGCGAGCCTGGTTTGAATCATGTTAGAATTGCTCGCAGCAGGTTTGGTTAGACTGCCTGCGAAAGTAACCGTGAGGCCGCCAAACTAACTTTGACCTATGGCTCAAACAAGTTGAATACACTGAGAGATTCCAACGGATAGGCAAGTGCCTCAGCGTATACGGCAAACAAAGTATGAGCATCGCCCCCTCCGGATAGCTGCGATCTGTGAAAGTGGGTTCAAGAGCTCGAACACGGTCACGAATCTCATTTCATGAGTGTCGGGCAAAAATGAGACCCCGTTAATCGGAGAGATGTTCCGTTTGGTGTAAGCAATCTTACATGGCTATTAACTGCAGGCAAAGAGCAAGGTGTAGCAATGATGGATGCAGTGGTTGGGACAATGGATTGCTACGCTTGAAGAGTTTTAGCACTGTAGTGGCCGCTTCAGTACATCAAGATTCGTGTAATGCTGCTAGTGGTTCTAGCAAGCAAGTACACCAGAAAGTTATCTCGGTGCAAGAATTGGTTCCTTTGAAGCTTATACTAACTATGCCTTCGCGGACAGTGGGATAGAAACCACTTTTACGAAGAAAGACTACCTGTCACCCAGCTGGGTCGGGCACTACTTTGTCTCTATCCATTACAGCGATTAACGAGACAACAACAAAATAGTTGCACGAGTGTCGAACTAAACCTAAAGCCTTCAGATGCGGATGAGACGGTTACTGTCAAAAACGCTTAGTCCGTCAATGACTTATCAAAGGGACCCATCGCTTTCCTCACTTGTTGGACATTCCCTCCAGCGAAATGGAGGGTGATGAGGTTATCCGTCTATTTGGCTGTGATGTGCCCAACGCGCAATGAGTTTTAGACCAAAGACCAGGAGGGCGTCGTACGCGGTACGGGCTCCCTTCAGTTTGATGTTGTATGGGCCTTTAACTGGTGAATGTTAGACAAATTGTCCATCACATGATTTTCGCGGGACGCTCCAACGTCGGTGGACCAGATCCTTACTTTATATGATACTCAAGTCAAGGATATTTCATTAACTGATCCTACTTTCTGCAGAAGAGACTTGATGAAATTATCTTTAGTACAGTCGCACATGATGTACATCAATGACCAGCATGACGTGCCCTCTCCTTGTAAATGCGAGCAACTCACCTTTCTCATAATTACAAAATGACCCTGAAACGTGCTTGGGGAGTGGATTTATTCATTATGCTGATGTGTTCTCGAGGTACACAAACGTGATGCAGCACCATATTTAACGTAGGTACGTTGACATAGCCCACAACTTCATACTGATCCAAGTTAATGTCACCGGTAGTACATGCCGTGCCATTCTCTACTAAATCCTGAGAAACCAGAAGAGCTCAGCTTTGCTCTTGATTGCGCGGCCATGTATCAGAGACTGTCCCTAAATGGCAACTTGGGGCCAATCTTGTTTCCAATTCCGGGAATCGTTTTTGAGTTACAAATAACTCCACGATCAAACGCAGGTCGTTAAAATGGATTCGGTGTACACAATTCACTCATTTCGACCAGGCGTATCCTGATGTTGGCTTTGCAAACCGCTTTAAATATTCCGCGGGAAACCTAATTTTCTTTCTATCGGTGTACCAAGATCGCGGGGTTGCGATACAGAGAGAAGAGGAGCACTGGCCATATAACACGTTATTTTGGCGAGCGTGGAGGACCGTACACACGCATACGTAGAGCACTCAGTCCCAACCGGATTAATGCACAATTTCACACACTTTAATCACGCTGTTGTGCACAAATCATGTGGCATCCATAGACGATATCTGACCCGTTTCTGCCTTGTTCTAAGTAATCTTGCAGTTGCTAGTTTGGACTAAAATTAACGAGCAAACGGAGGTATCAGTATGCGGAAAAAAGAACAAAATAATTCGCGCTTGATAGTAGATAAAACCATCCGTTGCATCTTGGGAAGTTACTTCAACCATCATTATGCCCGCACTGGACCCTCAAGGTTGTGCCTCCAGGGTCGGAACGCCGTTACTAAAACAAAACAATGTGGCAACAACAACCATCAAACTTGGAAACCCAGCATGATGCAAAACCAAACGGTATACTTCCAGCACAGTTTGAAACGTGGCAAGTAGTTAGTCACTGCGCGAAATTGGTAGACCGTAAATATCTCCATCTTCTAGTTGAAAATTTTTTCTAGCTACTGAAGTTGTTGACTTGTTGTGACTTGTTTCAACTCCTGAAATGCTAGAATTCTGCTTCTGCGAAAATTCTTTGTTTCACTTTTCCGAAGACTTAAGCAAGGAATATGCGGTAGTTTGTAGTAAACAAGTGAGTATGCGCTAGACCATCGTTCATAAAAAATTTAGAACGCCTATCCTGAAGAGTAATCAAAACCTATTCCTAACAGGCATCGAACTAGAGAACAAAGTGGGGTTTGGAAACAAACCGTGCAATTACAACTATGTTTGGGAATATGATAAGTAGTTGACCCTAGCTTAGTCCGGGACCAATGCCAGTAACCAAGAGGAGAAAGGAAAGAAGCGCGAGATGGGACACAGCCCACTCGGCGACACTCAAAATTGTGCCAAACGAAAGTACGTGAAACCTTCGAGTGCGTTGAACAACGCTCGAAAATGTTCGGGTTAAACGACCTTGGAGAATGGGATAATAAATTAGTCGTTAGGAAAAGACTATCCATTGGCTGCGTGCAATTAGTCGGACGACTAGGGAAAGCGACAATGAATTCGTATCGGGCCCTTTATAGCAGGCGTACACAGAATCAAGCGTACAGAACAAACAAGTGGAAAAACATGGCTGCAGCCAGGATCCTTAGAGAAGCCACAAGATCGCTGGTCACTACACAAGCCTCCCCCAAGAAGGGTGGCGGTAGACAACTTTCGATCATGTAACCGGAGTTATTGGAGTGTTGGCCACCTCTTGTGGTTTTGTCCATGGCACTCCCGATGCCATGAGTACATACACAAATAACTTGAGAGTGCAAGGTTCCCCTTTTTGTGCACTGCGACAGTCTAAAGTGAAACTAGTATAACGTAGAAATAGTGTGAAATGCCGAGCTGGGTGTACAGACTAGAGAATGTGGTAGTCTAAACGAGGAAGTTGCTTACTTCCGAGTTCGCCGAGTCATTACGTGTATTACTGTCGGCGATGGCCTGTGTTAGCATGAATGATGACCGCGGTGTGTCGAGCCACACCAGTGATGATGCGTGCCTGGGCCTAATGAATGCGTGTACGTAGGGCACAGAGCCGAGGGTAGGTGGGATTTTCCCTGATCGATTTGCTAGTTGGTTCGCTCCGCAACGATGCGGTCGAAGTATGTCAGTTGGGTGCTGACAGACACCCAACATAGGTAGCATCATTGTATCCCTCTCTAAGCTGCTAGGTTTCTACAATGCGGAAGCCCTGAAAAGTGCAAAATGCAAGATATACAAATGCAATCTGGATAAATACGCCCGTCGTAGGCTAAAAGATGGGAGCCGTTGAACGGTCTTCCGGCGAGTTCTTCGGAGGCTCAGCAAACACGTTCAAGCGTTCCCAAATATATGAAATGTAATCAACATAAAGGGAGCGAGCAGCTTGAAAGAAATATGTAACTTACCTAAGATAGAAGTTGACCGTATACCATATTTTAAACGGTTTGTCCATTTTCAAAAGTTTTGCGATTCGTTTTCAACATTTTCAGAAGAACGACTTTTTATACCGTAGTGACATAGATCAAGTTCCAGTGGATATACAGTAAAAGTATTGGAACTCAGCGTGAGAATCCAAAATCTGGTTAGTATGAGAAAAACCCTATGCGAGGAAAGCGCATAGGTTAAAAATCGACATATGGATAAATAACAACTCCTAGGAATAGTTCGCGATGTCTAAGTCAGAGAGTATCCTCAGACGCTTCTTGCGGATGGACGCCAGTTGGACTGAGATGAAGCAGATGGCGTAGGTTTGGTGCAGGTAGTGTTATCTGCGCAATCGTTTAGTGGAAAATGCTGTTGGTTCGGAGATATCCATGGTTTGCGCAAACATGCGCAAACAATCTCGTCTGACTTAACAAAGCTTTTGATGTGGTGCTGCAAGTCAAGTGAGCGGTGGAGATCGAGGGTGATTGTACGCCAATGAGCAATCAGGGGTGAGCGTACAGCGAAGACAGCGATGCTAGTTTTGTCCCTCTTGCATTACCCGCGTTAGGTAGTGCTTACGGTGTCGCAGAGTTCAATGCTGGCTGAGACATGCCGTGGCAGAAAACTGCACTCGTATGGGTGAGCGACAGAGATTATCTCTGGGTCGGTCCTGAATGTTGAGCATGCCGTGGCAGAAATGAGATGAGTAATAAGTTGGTAAATCCGGTGAATGGTTCGTGCCAGAAACCTGATATAAGTGTTGATATCTGATTTCATCCGGGAATAACCTACCTAAGGGTGATGCTGTGGCAAGTGGTAATGGTTTGAGCCGACAGGACGTTTGATCCGAGGTGTGTGCCGTGCTGCTTACCACTGTTAGAGCTACATCGTCGAAAAGATGTCCAAGAGATGACCGACAAAACCAGAGCTGCCAGATTTGTTGACCCATGAATATTAAACTAGGCCATATGCTGCCAGTGAGTCGAGAGCAGTGTGGCAACAGGATCCGGGGTCGAGATAGGTCAGCAGACCCTCGATGACTACTGAGTCTCGTGCTGGGGTAGGTAGGGCTGGCGGACGTTGGTAAGTGAATACACTAGGAGACCAAATGAATTGGAATGTTTTCATTTTCCGCCGAGACGCCAAATAGCCGTATGTCTATGTGACGGCGTACACAAGAAACGATCTCGAATGGGATGAACTGTGCAGCGATGCAACCATGCTGGCGGCGAGTGAAACGGATGCAAGTGAAAACTACCGAAAACCTAAAAAAATGTTTAGGCATGAAAGCTTAATTAGTCAAATGCATGAGTTGAGCACGTATCCATCGTAAGATGCACGGCTGGCAAACGAGGCAACCGGATTGCGAGGATTGTAAGAAAATGGAATAATAAAGTAACCAATGGAAATGGAATATTTCAGTAGACAATTATCCGTTTCGAAGGCTTCGGCTTGAAGGTCGTTTGACAAGCAAAACGGTACTTTTGGCGCGAATCCTGGTTTTTAAATAGTTTTAGAAATTTAAATTCGGAATTTCAGGCTTACTACGTACAACACAGTAATTGTAAACAAACAGCGTTAATGTAAAAATTGGAATGCATCGAATATGTCCCAAAGGTGTTCGCTTGGTGATGAAATGTTTTTTCACCATTTTGGCGAAAACTACTCGTTATTGGTGTTAGCTCACTTTTTCAAGTCTTACTAATGCAATCATTGCCATTTTCAAGATGAAATACATCATCTCACAACCGAAGAGTGCTTCATATTACGGCGTTTTGAAGACATGGTCCAAATGGAAATATACGATCATACAGTGTTGGCATTGCATTTCAACAAGAACACTAACACATTTGATAGTGAGACATGTATGACAATATCTCTAGTTTCTTTGTCTGTTCCATATTTATACTGTTCCTCCTTGTTTTCAAGGTTTCAGGTAGTAACTGGTCGATGAAACGTTGCTCTTAAAAATGGTTGGAAATCACGCTATCATATGGTTGCTTCCATCTTCGATGTATATGGAACGGCGAGTATCATTTCCCACACTATCATCGGGAATCTTCAGAAGTAGATTCTGTTCACTCTACTGCGTTGCTTCAAACTAGATTGAGGTCGCGTGGCGTACATGCGGAACAATACACGGAACCAGATGAAATCAAGCTGCCTGCCGATCACCGTGATATATACCTCTCAGCCAGTCACATTATGATGTTTAGAACGTCCAGTATCTATCGCGGCGCAGAGAAATATTTCAGTAAATATGACAATCAACGGAATCAGAGATGATGATTACCATGTACCCCCAAACACTTCAAATACAGGTTTATCATTATTTCCCGCATGTGTTTGTTCTCCAAGTTGTTCTCCATAAGAGCGGCTCGGAAGGAGCCGCTATTAGTGTGAACATATACTGCATACTCAGACGCTGATCATAACTCAAATCAATAGGGTGAAGCAGCTAAAAGTGTGAACACATATTGCATACGCAGGCGATATTCATAGCTTACTTGAATTAGGTTGGAGCATCTATTAATGTGAACCCATACTGCATACTCGGACGTTCTTCATAGCTTAAGTGAATCATGTTCAAGTAACCAGTAGCATGAACGCATCTTGTATTGCGAGGCGTCGTTGATAGTCTGAGTCAATCGGGTGGAGCAGCTACTTGTGGAAACATGTACTGCGTAGGTTCGAGCGAACCGAATACAGCCGGTTGATAATAATACAGCCAGAAAGCAGAGTATATTATTGTCCTGCGAGGTCAACGCGAAAGTAAGCAGATACGAATACGAAACTCTAACAGAGCGGAGCGACAAGCGCGCACGCAGCGGGGTCGTTTGGTCTAGTGCACGGGGGTGCTTTTCGGTATCTCTACTCGTTCAAACAAATGTTCGAGTACGTACAAACGCGGGAAACAAAAAGAGTACGAATGGCACTCGCAGCTATAACATAGTTGTCAGTAACGAATAGTATCGCTGTAGAGCTCCCCCTAGAAGGCAAACAGAGTGTAGACCCTGGCAATGTTGCAGTTTTCCAGTTAGCCGGAACCGTTGACGCGAGCATGAATGGTCCAGTTCACTCCTGCTACACAGCTCGCGTCTACGACCGGTGAAAGAACAAGAGAGAAAAATCGGAAGTGGTTCGGGGGAGCAAGGTTTGGAAGGTTAATAGTCAGGCAAACAGGGGAATTGGGGACAGGTCAGTTGTAATCGACCTCGTATGATCGTTGCCGTGTTCGCGTCCATCGTAGGCGGTCCCTGCAGAATTTCAAGTTTTCCAGCGTCCTCTCGCGGTGCGCGGCCTCGTCTTCCCGGTTTACTCTCAGTACCTAGAATATACAGTACCTAATAATGAAAAGCCATAACTTCCCCGGGTGTCTGCGTCCACTGTGTCCCAAAGAATGATGTTTCCTTTTTTCTCCATTTTGTAGAAAATATCTTGCCGACAGCGTTCGCTGTAAGTTAAGCCATCTAAAGTCTACTCGGTAAGATCATGCAGCAGCAAAAAAACTAGATACGACGGACGACCATATAGTCTGCACACCGCGCCGGCCTCTGCAACTCTTGGCCGCGTCTGTTCTGGAGACTTGGCTCCGTCGAGGCGGGCAAAGTCCTAACCGAAACCGGATCTGTACCAACGTTAGGCAATGCACTAGCTGTTGAGGGTGTTGTCGGTCGCGAACCAATGCTCACATCCAGTACCTTCAGAAACGCTGGTTTTAGTCTATCGATAGATATAACCTTGCGTTCACCCTTGCGCTCCAACACGAAAGTCATCACAGCGCGTGAGTACGCGGAATGGACCTGTATAGGGCGGATGTAAAGGTCGTCGAAAAGTAACCGCACGCACCAAAACGTGAGAACAAGTTAACAGACGAGGATCTACGTACATTGGCCTCGTCTATTCCCTTGGTGGGGTCGGTCGGAATAGTCTCATGCACTGGGTCAGCCGCTCGCCGTAATCCGCGAAGTTGATTGGTTCCGTTGCACGTGGGCAACCATTTCTCCGGATAAACGTAAGCAGCAGCCATAGATTAACTGGGCGGGGTGGTATACAGGTCGACCTTTAGCGTGTTTCGGATACCTAACATGACTGATGACAGAACCTCGTGCCACGAAGGGGTGTTGCTAGCGGATAACGAAATTTTCAATTGCCGATGAAAACGTTCAACTAACCCATTGGCTGCCGGGTGGTAAGCTGTCGTGCGAATTCGACTACAGCCCAGCGTGTTGAGAAGTGATATGAAGGCTGAGTCAAAATATGATCCGCGATCGGTGGTCACTGCGGCGGGACAACCAAACGGGGCAACCCAACGTTCCAGAAATGCTTGTGCGACGGTTTCCGATGAGCAATTCGTAATTGGTATGGCTTCCGGCCAACGTATAAATCTATCTACACATGTCAAAATATATATACACCCATCTGAGGGTGGCAAAGCTCCGACTAGGCCAAAATGTACAAGGTGGAAACGCTCATCAGGGGCTGAAAAACTCCCCGATGGGGTATGCGTCTGACGATGAATTTTAGACCGTTGGCATTGTATGCACGCTTTGGCCCATGTGCGGAGGTCGCGATTGACATTGCGCCAGACAAATCGCTCGGTGATCATTTTGACTGTCGAACGTATGCCTGGGTGAGACATGTTGTGCAACGTGTCAAAAATTCGGCGGCGGAAAGCCAGTGAAAAACCGGGCGAGGGAAGCCTTGTGAGGTGTCACGATCTTCCCTTCGGTTGAATTGGGAACGCTCTCTAGCCTAAGGGGACTGGACGGACGAAGTTTTTCTATCTCCGGATCGTTGGCCTATGCAGCTGCGATTGCTGCCAGATCGACTGAGCCGTCTATCGTGCTCATTGCAGCATTGATTCGCTAGAGAGCATCGGCGACTGGGTTCGCAGCACCTGAAATGTGACGGATATCGGTCGTGAACTGAGCGATATAATACAGGTGCCGGGTCTCTCCAGAGGAGTAGGTGTCGGTTGTCGAGCGTAGGGCGTGCGTTAGTGGCTTATGGTCTGTGAAGACGATGAAATCCCAGCCTTCAAGTACACGTCGAATATGTCGGATGCCGGGATATACCGCAAACTGTTCATTTCCGGAAGCACTATACCGAGACTCAGTTGGCTGCAAACGTTTAGGGAAAAAGATTAATGGGCACCAGTAATCACCAAGTTACTGTTGCAGGACTGCTCTTACAGCCATGTCTGATGCATCCACAGTTAGCGCTAAAGGGGCAGAGGGGTGATGATGTGACAACGACTCTATATTGGCGATAGCTGTTTTTAAATTAACGAAGACTTTTTGCGGGCGCTGTAAACAAAAATGAGCTAATCTTGTCCCTGAGCAGGTCGGTGAGCGGTTGCATTAAGTGTGCACAATTAGGAATAAGGCGACAATAAAAAGTTACAAGGTCATCAAAACGGCGA
>JTDE01002807.1:54334-66419 GCA_014338405.1 Paragonimus skrjabini miyazakii | reverse complement strand
TCACTATCAAATGTGTTAGTGTTCTTGTTGAAATGCAATGCCAACACTGTATGATCGTATATTTCCATTTGGACCATGTCTTCAAAACGCCGTAATATGAAGCACTCTTCGGTTGTGAGATGATGTATTTCATCTTGAAAATGGCAATGATTGCATTAGTAAGACTTGAAAAAGTGAGCTAACACCAATAACGAGTAGTTTTCGCCAAAATGGTGAAAAAACATTTCATCACCAAGCGAACACCTTTGGGACATATTCGATGCATTCCAATTTTTACATTAACGCTGTTTGTTTACAATTACTGTGTTGTACGTAGTAAGCCTGAAATTCCGAATTTAAATTTCTAAAACTATTTAAAAACCAGGATTCGCGCCAAAAGTACCGTTTTGCTTGTCAAACGACCTTCAAGCCGAAGCCTTCGAAACTGGTGATCGCCTCGAGTACTGTCTGTAACCCTGTTTATGACTCGCTGCCGCCTATATACTTGCAAGATTACAGAAACGTGTAAAACGTGATCCCCTTATAAACCTGGTGATAGTAACAGTAAACGACGCGTATCATGAAGTCGGTTATATCACTGAAAACAGACTATGAACCCGCTTGACTTGGCGGTTACCAAATTACTTAGCGTTGGGTAGGCTGGGGGACCCAGCTAAAACAATCGGACTCACAAATTCGTTTTGAGAGTGGAGGTAAAACAGCGTTGAATGAAAGCGTTGGAACCGAGTTAACCAAGTTGTAATGACAAAGGAAGTTTGAAACGTTCAGAACACAAATGCTTATTTATAAGTTTCACCAGTTTGTAATGGCGACCGAAGAAGCGCTGAAAAAGTTAATATTCGGGCTCACCAACTTGTAGTGAACAAGTGAGTATGCGCTAGACCATCGTCCATCCAAAATTTAGAAAGCCTATCCTGAAGAGTAATCAAAACCTATTCCTAACAGGCATCGAACTAGAGAACAAAGTGGGGTTTGGAAACAAACCGTGCAATTACAACTATGTTTGGGAATATGATAAGTAGTTGACCCTAGCTTAGTCCGGGACCAATGCCAGTAACCAAGAGGAGAAAGGAAAAAAGCGCGAGATGGGACACAGCCCACTCGGCGACACTCAAAATTGTGCCAAACGAAAGTACGTGAAACCTTCGAGTGCGTTGAACAACGCTCGAAAATGTTCGGGTTAAACGACCTTGGAGAATGGGATAATAAATTAGTCGTTAGGAAAAGACTATCCATTGGCTGCGTGCAATTAGTCGGACGACTAGGGAAAGCGACAATGAATTCGTATCGGGCCCTTTATAGCAGGCGTACACAGAATCAAGCGTACAGAACAAACAAGTGGAAAAACATGGCTGCAGCCAGGATTCTTAGAGAAGCCGCACGATCGCTGGTCACTACAAGTTCAATGTCATAGGGATCAACTGAAAAATAACGCAGATTTGCAATCTGCGTTTTTTAGAACTATTGGTGGACTATGATGAAAATCGGTGTCGTAGCCGCGGAAGTATATGCTTTTATTCAAATTTGAACGTAATTAGGCAGATAAACGTGATTATCCTTCCAACTATTGATCCATTGGTAAAACATGAGCACTAAGCTTTTTATATGACTGCAAATGTAAAGTACGCTTATAGAATTATTTTGCCTCACTACAATGCACGAAAACTTGACAAGTTAGCGGTATTTTGTGGGATACACACACTAAAGTTAGTACGAATGAAGTCAAACCCTCTCGGCGTTTAACATGTTATTGATCAATGGAATGAGAATAACGCAACCTTACGCACAAGTTGTTGTACTCTAGATTCTAACCACCGCGGTTGTCCTCCTCCATATTTTAAATAATCGAGATAGAGTAAGCGTGAAACATAACCGTCTTACAATATTCATTATAAGCACAGCAACAATTCTGTGGATACTTGCCAGTTCATATTGCGTAGCCTGATATGCCATCCCGATCTAGCACAGACTTCAAATATGAGCCGTAATAATGCTGCATGGATGTGTTTGAAATTCCATATCATCTTAAATAATCGAGATAGAGTAAAAGTGAAACAACAATGATACACCATTTTTCCTAAGCATGCTCCACTACCGCTTCTTTAGTCATAAACAGTAGGCTAACATGTTAACCTATGTATTGCACTACACGTTTCCACAAAGGCGGATACCATTCTCACGTTATCATCTGGACATGCTGAACAACAAATGCATTGTTTGTAATTTATAGGTAAACTTACCAAACTTATCATAATTCCTTATAAAGCCTTCTTCGGTGTTATTACTGCATTAAAGAGATCACACGGCCTTTCCATGGTGCAGTTTTAAAATTTGCGTTTAGCTGATTATTCACATTAAACAAAAGACAAACAATTTCCTCCGGACAAACAATGTTCACCAATTTCGTCCACGATGTATCACACTTCACATTTCATATCTATTTAACGGCTAAGTGATTTATTTCGCGTCCAAACGGCTTTTTGTGACCGTCCTGCGGGACACTCAGGGGACGGTCGACCGTTCTATGAGCGCCCCATGTGCTGGCTGGGTTAACATTGCAGGCTTTAACTTGCGACGGGTGTTTCTAAAGTTGGCGGTTGTGATAAACCTTTCCGTAAGCATCCAAAACATACTGCTCAATGTCAGCAGTTGGTACATTGTGCTGGAACAGACTCATGCATTCGTTCAATCCCCCTGATAGCACAGAAAACCGGGTTCAGACCGGGTTGAAGACCCTACTTCGTTATCAATCAATTATCACTTCATACAACATGAAATTAGGTATCCTTGAACGTTACTGTACTGACATGCCAGTTTTCAGAACTGACAATTCACCGTGTTCGGGGATGAATGACGTAAGCCGTTTTGTTTTAAATGTCGGCAATAGCCATTTCGGGTGCAATCAGCATCTCCAAATTGCGAGGCAAGCTGAGGTTTTTGGTGTTGTCTACGATACACCTGGGACTTGATTTACGGTTTTCGAAATACGATAGAAGGGTTTAAAACATGTATGTCCCCTCTGCATGATGTTTTCAGATATCCATTTATTACACTAATTTGCATTAATGTAAATCCGCCTATAAGCGGACTACCGTAGGAATACCATAGGTGGAGTCTCATTGTTTTCAGATAAATTTGTGTAACCATGTAAGTATGTATAAGCATGAGATGTTACGCTTTGAAATGCGTATGGTGTGCGATCGGTCGTAGGCCACTGTTCATAGTGAAGGGAGTGAAATGTGTTCAAGTTCAGTGGGATTTCCGATGTTTTTTTGTAAGAAGTGCCATTCGTACAAGTTCAGGGGAATTTCCGATATCATTTTGGACGCATTCATGAATGAATCCTTCATCCACTGAAACAACCGTAAGTTCTCTACCAGATAGCCTGAATAGGTTATTGTTGCATCTTGCTTATTAGCTGAGATATTCCACTTGAAATGCGTGCTAAACGTTTGTTTTTCTGTAGGAAGTGCCTTTTGCACACGTTCAGTAGAATTTCCGACGTCATTCCGGACGCTTTCATGAATGAATCCTATAAAGCTGTACCTAGTTACAACATATTATCCATATTTGTCAATGATATTTTCTCGTTCAGTACAGCACATGAAATAAAAGGTAAGTATGCACCGCTTGCTTTACTTAGGTTCTTAGAAAAAGATTTTCCGGTAAGCGTTACGAACAGTCTTTGTGCAGCCACTTGGTCTAATTGTTTGATAGCAAAGTTTTCAAAGTGGGCAATGTAGTGTACTAAAGCCAGTGCACTGCAGCGAAGGTTTTCGGAAACTTGGTTATCAGGTGGATATTCATTGGGTTTTATAACTGGGTTTTTGGGTAGGTATCCACCGGGTTTTGTAACCGGGTTTTCTAGTGAATGTCGTGTTTCAATGACGCATTTGAAAACCCGGTTTTGAAACCCAGTTTAAATCGGGTACAATCTAGCTCATACCCAGATTTGTGCTATCAGGATCGCTGAAGGTGAATCCACGAGTCGTAGGATGCGACTCATACAGCAGACGACTGAGGGGGTGGTTTTGCTTCAACTCAACAGAGCTCACAACCAGACACACATCTCGTCGTACCACATGAAATCGCGATCCGCAACATGCGCCGTGCGAACCGATTTGTTAAAACTAACAACAGTTGACCCACTAGACACGTCGCACACCCCTGCACACACTCCTAAGCTCTTTATACTTCGTACAATGATAATAAATCTGCATGTTTTTCAGAAAACAATGTCACTTTAATTTACCGTACTTCAGAACAGCTGTCGACTTGAGGTTCGAGCCACGAACGTAAATAACGTCCACCAAATCCATGCACTTCTGAAGACACTCCTGGGACTGTGAGAAAGTGTGAACTTGACGATTCTCAAACATTTCCTTGAAAGTCGCAATATAATCTATTTCCTACAAATAAAAAATAAATGAAGGAAAATGAAATAGTCTACTTATGAAGAAGATTAAAAACCAACTTTAAAATTTCTTCAGCAACCCTGTGTTAACATTGCCACACGCAATCAGCCACAACAACAACAACAACGGCCGAACCGAATTTTGAAAAAGGTTTATGATAAGCTTGCTTTCAGTTAACAGTCAGTTGAAACAAACTGATATGAGTCTATGATGCATATTTTGACGATTTCAATGTATACATTATGTACCAACTTAATGAAGCGGATTTTCCGGTTAACTAATTTTCTTAAACACGGCAGCTCAGGAAATCACGGTCTACGACAAACATTCAAGTATTTAGCTTGAGTCTAGTATGGGACCAACAGGAACAAGGAAGAAGAAAGGGAATAGTGCGAGTCAGGCTAAAGCGAGTTGGGTGCACTTGAAAGCGCGTCAAGCGTAAACTGTGTGGACTGTTGAAAAGGGCTCAACAACCTCTAAAAGAGTGAAAACGAGACTACCCCGAATATCTGAATACATCAGTTGTTAAGTAATCGCAAGCACCAACTACGAGCAATTAGTTGCACAAATGAAGAAAGTTTCACCGAACTCCCACCAGGCCCCGGATAGCAAGCATAAGAAGAGACCTGCTTATAGAACAGATAATTGGAAAAGCGTTGTTACACCAGTAATTTTTAATAAGGTCACGTGGTCGTTGGTCACAGCGGTTTTATCAGCCGACTGCCCTCAAAAGACGTGATAGGCAGCGTGTGCTTCCTCCGCAGTTTGATGCTTAAGTTTTACTCGATGCTCCTGCCTCTTGTCGCTATCCCTGGTGGTAAAATCTGAGCTCAGCTCTGACTCCATATACTACCTCAGTATTATGCGATCCAGATTCAGAGTTAGGTTCATATGTGACCGGAACTTTCTAAGTATCTTTCGTGGTTGCACTTACTGCAAACCGAAACAGGATATGGATATGAACAGGTAAACTGTTGTATCTGCACTACGCACTGAAGTGAGAACTCAAAGGAGTTAAGAAGAACCTTGTGTATCCTGACTGAGCCAGCATGAAAGTGAATTACACGTGACAATGAATAGAGTTTACAGTGAACATATCGATTAGCCAATAACAAGCCTATGAGAAAAGTACAAGTATGACTGGGCGCCCGTGACATTTGCAACCGGCAGGTGTGAAACGGGACGGTTCACGTGAGTGGGCGATTGTGTGTATGTGTGTATGCACATGCATGAACGTAACGTAGACGGACCGTACACCTCTCACCGTTAAAAATAGGAAATTGTCACAAGTACGATGGTCTATAAGGATTCATCTGAAATCTCTGGATCGGGGAACGTGTGCGTCTTGAATGTCTTCTTTCCGGACTGCTCTCCGGTGGCGGTACATCAGATTGTTCAGGTTCGGGCGTTTTCGCTTTTGGTAGAGAAAATGAATCAAGTAGTATATCTAACGGCAGTTCATAATGGTTGCTCGCGTAGTTGTCATCTGTCGTGTATCTGCGTTTGACATGTCTCTCGGTTGTGGCTGCCTGACTGTCCACTGCGTACAATACGTGACCGATTCTCGCTTTCACGGTTCCTGGGATCCAAGGGTTAGCTCGCTGCCTGAAGTCACGAATATACACCAAGTCACCAGGAAAAATACGCTTATACGAGTCCCGTGGTGCTGATTAAATCGATTCTCCATTTCATAGTTAGGCTCGTTCAAAACGGTTGGCGGGAGCATGGCATTTAAAGGAGTGCGCATCTTCCGTCCCAGGAACGCTTCTGCTGGTGATTGGTTGTTAGGCAGTGCTTGATTTGGCATTGATCGATACGTTCGCAGAAATGTGTCTAAGATTTCTGATACACGCCCTTCACCTTGTAGTTTTATCAAATTCCTTTTGAACGTGTCAACAAACCGTTCAGCTTGTCCATTCGATTGAGGGTGATGAACTGGGCTTCGCATGTGTTGCACGCCCAATGAACGACAAAATATAGAAAATTCACCTGACGTAAACTGTGGTCCGTTGTCACTAACAATCGTTTCAGCAACCCCAAACCATGCGAAATAGTGATTGAGACACTTTATTGTGGAATCTGTCGTTTGATTCTTTAACATGAAAATTTCCGGCCATTTGGAGAAAGAGTCAACAATAATAAAGTAATACTGATTATCGATGGGCCCAGCATAGTCAACATGTATGCGTGCTCCAGGAGCAGAAGAAATCGGCCATGAATGCAGGTCCACTTTGACAGCAGCCTTAGCAGCTTTGGCACAGTTATCGCACCGCCGTACTAGATGTTTAATATCTTGGTCTATATTAGGCCAGTAAGCGTAACAACGTGCGACGGACTTCATTCGCACGATTCCAGGGTGGCCTTGGTGTAGCTGATGTAGAACTCTGTTTTGAAGCCGGCGTGGTACCATTATTCTGTCTCCAAACATTAAACAACCATCGACTTGTGTTAAAGCATCCTTCCGGCGGCAAAATGGCTTATGGTCTGAATTCGCAATGACCTGTGGCCAACCATCTCGTAAGAAAAATAAAATGCGCTGAAGACAAGGGTCTGCGTGAGTCAAGGGGTAACAGCGAGCAGTGATTATTCATTATTGATCCGAAAGTGAGAAATATTAGACATATAGAACAGAGTAAACTGCAATCAAAGATCACCAGGTTATCTCCTTGTCGTCGATAAAACAGCGAGACATTTGTGAATCTGGCAAGTATTTGTTAGTGAGAATGGAAATATGTAGGTGAACATGTGTTTTCGATAATTCATCTTCAGGACGGCACAATTATATAGAAAGTCAGTAGAGTTAGGTCGAGATATCGATCAGACTTATTACAGAGAAGTCACGGATCAATCGATTGGCGATGACTTGATTGGTCGGCTACGTCACGCTTGTCCATCGGTTTGGCCGCCATCGATTCAATGGATTTATGGCCGTGGTAGGTGCAGCGCCGGAACAGACCGATATTTTTGATGACAATGCCTGGTCAAGCAGCCTGATTCCGATAGCCTCTGGAGTACAAAGTGTTCTACTTTGGATAGTTTTTGATGGGTTGCCTGGAAAGCGATATGCCTCTCTGAAAGCCGGATCAGTTTTTATCTGGTGCCCGCTCTCAACCAGATGGACAAAAGCAGCACTGTTGATCAAGTGAATACTCACTGCTTTTGTGAAACAGGTAATTGCCAGGCGGACTCAGTAGAAACGAGCCTTACTATCGCGTAGTCTCTGCTCTTCCGGACCTCATGCAGAATTTCTAAATCAGCTGAAAAGGTACTTACACAACTTTTGCAATTAATATCTTGATCTTATCACAATCGAGGCGCTCTCACTCGGTTCTAAGTTTTGCCGCCCACAACGTAAGAAAGAACTTTTCGAACCTGAGGCTCGATCTGAGAATCTTTTTGGTCAGACACAAGATTCAACTCCGCTTTCGTTAGACGGCCCTGAGCTATTTACCTAAGGAGTACATGGATTTATTGAAGATGCTTCAAAAGAATCCAGATATCCCCTTTAGCAGACCAGATGAAGGAGCTGGAATTGTCATCCTGAATGGAAGCGATTACATCGAGAAATTGATTGATATTCTTGCGGACCAGACCAAGTTTCGTAGTTGCCAACGAGAGAGACAAAACGGAATATGCCGACTAACAGATCACTAAATGTCTTAAGTCATTAAAGGACGGAAAACTGATAACCTTCACGACTAATAATGGAATAATATTACGGGGTTCTACTATGCCTTGTCCGTATGAGTTATAAAAAGTCTACAAAACTGGTGTACCGGTTCGTCTAATACTTGATATGATGAGTTTCCATTACAACTCAACGGCGATGTGGCCGGGGAAAGTGCTTGAACGCGTCCGAAAAGCCACTGCTCCGTTCAGTCTACGTGATACGTCTAAATTTGTCGAACGCATACAGAACGTTAACACGAATTTTTAAAAAATCATGCTCATTAGACGTAGTGTAGTTGTTTACAAACATACCGCTGCCAGAAACTGTCATTCTTATCCGTGGCTACGTGTTCGAGACCGGAGTCGATATTGGACTACCCCAAATGGAATCGAAAGCTCTTCTGCTCCGTTGCATATTCACCTTACAACTGCTGTTCAACGGCTTGCTGTATCGGCAGACAGATGTTATAGCAATGGGATCCCCACTCGGACTTCTCATGGCCGACATATTCATGGTGAGGCTTGAACGCACCAGGCTTCAATCCACCATCAGCCAGTTCGAGCAATATCACCGATAGGTAGAAGATAAGTTGATTGTATCCCGTTTAAATATTAATATGCACACAGTACTTGACACATTCAATCGCATCCACCAGTCAGTCAAGTTTGCACTTGAGGAGGAGACAGGAAATGAGATATCTTCCTTAGGTGTTCGTTTATATCGACGAATAGACGGTACTATTCAACACAGAATTCATCGCAGTAAGACGTGAACAGGTCAGTACACAAACTTCCACAGTTTTGTACCCTTAAAAACAGAAGAGAAATCTAGTGCGCCAAATGATTGACAGAGCATGTAAAATTTGTTCAGCGGATACGTTAGAAAGTGAACCTGAATTCATAAACACCGTACTTACTGATAACGGTTTTCCGGAAAGGTTTATAGCCAGAAAACTGATCAGAATATCACCTAAATCTAAAATATATGACGGAAGATAGAAGCGTTTGTTAATTTGAGTGCCGATTAAATGTGACGATGACGCAGAATGACTGACAAATAGGTTCGTCCAGACAATCAGCAGGACCCAGGCTACAGCTGAGCTCTGCATTCAATTCTCCACATCCCCGGTTCTCAGGTTTTATAACAAAGATGAACTGACAGTTCACATCTCATCTATGTGTACCTGTTTATTCATTTTTTCCCGTGGAGCAGGTTATATTGGTCGAACATCATGAAAGATTACGAAATGAATCCGAGAACACCAGTCAGGGTGACTGGGGCACGGGAAATCACCATCGATAAACAGTGCCGCCCTTGTATATCTGGTTGAAAGCTGACACCAGGAGAAAACTGATCCGGCTTTCAGAGAGGCATATCGCTTTCCAGGCAACCCATCAAAAACTATCCAAAGTAGAACACTTTGTACTCCAGAGGCTATCGGAATCAGGCTGCTTGACCAGGCATTGTCATCAAAAATATCGGTCTGTTCCGGCGCTGCACCTACCACGGCCATAAATCCATTGAATCGATGGCGGCCAAACCGATGGACAAGCGTGACGTAGCCGACCAATCAAGTCATCGCCAATCGATTGATCCGTGACTTCTCTGTAATAAGTCTGATCGATATCTCGACCTAACTCTACTGACTTTCTATATAATTGTGCCGTCCTGAAGATGAATTATCGAAAACACATGTTCACCTACATATCTCCATTCACACCGTCCTAATGGACACATTTGAAACGGTTAGTATTTGTTACTATTGTAGATCGTTCAAACCATGCACTGTACGGGCGCCCAAAAGATATTGTCTCTAACTCCCCCCGTAAAAACGAATACGTTCTCAGGCCACGTTACTGCTGATGCAGTAAAACTACATTCTCAGGCAGCTATTATCGAACATTCTTATCTTCCTGGTCCAGAAGGTATTCACCCTGTTGATCTCAAAGACAGAGGGGATGACATTCCTCTCCCTTTGCTTAATATTTATACACTTTCCCTATCATTAGGTTCCTTCCCCCTCCAATGGAAAAATTCTATAATTCAGCCCCCTTATAAAGGTGGCTCGCGACAAGACATCAACAATTATCGTCCCACAAACCATGCTCCCATTCGTTCCAGAGTGTTGGAAAAGATAATAAAATGTCGCAAGGTTGAATTCTTATTATCACAAAATCTTATTAACCACTTTCAGTGTGGGTTCCTCAGCAAACGTTCGTGCAAGACGTGCCAGCTGGAATTCTTTAATCACGTTACAAAATCTGCTGATTTAGGGAATGCAGTTATTATGATGCTTTTGGATATGCAAAAAGCTTTCGATCGTACGCCTCATAAGCGTCTCCTGATCAAAATGGCATTTTTTGGTATACGTGATCTATTACTCGGCTGGTTTGCTTCATACTTTAAAGACCGCACACAAACTGTGAAAATAGGAGATAACAGCTCAACTCCCAGACCATTCACTAGTGGAGTGATTCAAGGAAGCGTCCTGAAACCGTTACTCTTTCCAATGTATATAAACGATATATGTGAAGTCATCAAGCATGGCAAACTACTACTATTCGTTGATGACATCAAACTTTCTACACTTTTCCTCCTGGCGATCTCAATTCTTCTCTAGAAATTTTACGGGAGGACTTCATGTCATTAGAGTCTTGGTGTCAAACTTGGCTGATTAAATTTTCAGCCAATAATTCAACCATCGTTGCACAGGGTTGTCATATTCCAGAGGACTTCATAAAGCTGGATGGTCATGGTATTTCAACTGCCAACTTAGTCCGAGACCTGGGTATACGTTATTCAAACTCATCCAATTTCGCTGAACATATACCTTTCTTAATATCTAAAACTAGACGAACGATTGGATACATTAAGCACTCATTCTTCCTTCCTGCAGCTCGACTACACCTTTATAAGCTGTGCGTACTACCCCAACTTGAGTACTGTACGCTCATATATAGTCACTTGCGCAAGTCTGATAGGCTAACTCTGGAAAGTCTTCAACTTGCATTCAGGAAAGGTTTAGTGGGTTATCCGTCTTCTCTGAACTGCAGAGAACGTTGCCAGACGCTTGAACTGGATCCTCTTTGGCTACGGCGTATCGAACTGAACTTTGAACTCATGTATAATCTGGTTTATGGCAATAAATTTACTTTCAAACTCGCGATTCGCCTACAGCATAGCTCAAAATAGAACATCAGGAACAAAGAGTTCACCTTGACGGCTTTTAAATCTCGTAAAAACTGCGTTCAAATCGTTTCCTAGCGAAATATAGCTACATTTGGAACAAACTCCCACATGCAATTAAAGCCAGTAAGAATATACATCAATACAAACGGAGCTTAGAAACCTTTCTGATATTAACGAACGCCTCCTCCGGGTGCCTCGGCGAAATTACACAAAGAGTGGGTGGGTCCATATACTGTTCGGGAGATATATAATGAGACTACGTGCAGAATTAGCAGAGCGGACTCACAGGAGAGCCAGTTTTTTACGGTACACTTTAATCGCCTAAAACCAGCCACACAGTGTAGTAAGACCATTGGCGATAATCCAAGTACCTCGGGAGTGACTCCCCCGGACGCGGCGGTCTTTGTGGAGGCGGCAGCGGAAGGCGGTTTGTCGATAGTGCAAGGTAGCGGTGAGGACACCGCTAATCAATCGGGGGAGCAATGTAACGGCACAAGCCAAGGATCTAGTGAATAATCGTTGGCTAACTGTTCCTTTGTGTTTGTCGTTTCAGATATGCAGACGAGGGACGTTAATGAGCAAACAGGAACAAGACACGTACCGAAGAATTGCAATTACGAGGTCAGCAAGTTCCCCGAACCCCGTTTGTAATTGACTTGTGTAAAAGACTGAATGGAGTGAAAAGAGTTGTACCCTGTTTCTGTTTTGTACCACACAATACACACGCTGTTCTCGCTGTTCTCTCGTTGTTCTTGTTGTTCCGGTGTTCTGTTGAGTGACCGTTTGCTGTGTGTTGGGACTACTCCGAGTA
>JTDE01002807.1:43238-54234 GCA_014338405.1 Paragonimus skrjabini miyazakii | reverse complement strand
AGAAACTCATCTGGCAGTTTGTCGATAGTGCAAGGCAGCGGTGAGGACAGCGCTAATCAATCGGAGGAGCAATGTAACGGCACAAGCCAAGAATGTAGTGAATAATCGTTGGCTAACTATTCCTTTGTGTTTGTCGTTTCAGATATGCAGACGAGGGACGTTAATGAGCAAACAGGAACAAGACACGTACCGAAGAATTGCGCTTACGAGGTCAGCAAGTTCCCCGAACCCCGTTTGTAATTGACTTGTGTAAAAGACTGAATGGAGTGAAAGAGTTGTACCCTGTTTCTGTTTTCTACCACACACAATACACACGCTGTTCTCGCGGCTCGTTGTTCTTGTTGTTCCGGCGTTCTGTTGAGCGACCGTTTGCTATGTGTTGGGACTACTCCGTGTATTCTACATTGACCGTACATTATCGTTTCCGTTTCAGCGCGTCCGTGCGCATCGAAGATTGTGTTGATCTCTTGTGCATTAAAAATTTGGTGACAGAGGTGTGATCGTATCTATAAATGCCTCATTCCAACAAGAAACGTGAACGATCGGGGGATAACGCCCCAGGCCAGAGTACATTACATTCCACAATTTCATCGCATTTTCGTCCGCCGCCAATTCTTGAGGAAGATTCGAATCTAATGCTGTTGAAAAGCAAAATCTCAGTTTATTTGTCGACGGATCCAGTGGAACACAAAACAGCAGTTATTTTCAGCTGCCTCAGTGGTCGTGTCCATGAGATACTAAAGTCAATGAACGTTTCTTTCACCTCATCGTTAGAGGAAGTTTTGGAGAAGTTATTTGCATTCTTTCCATCGACAGAATATTTGGCATTGACGAAGGACTCATTTTGGAACAAAAAGCAACTCATCGATGAGTCAGTTGGTCAGTTTTCTAAAAACTTGCAGATCTGGAAGTTCTGTTTGTAAACATCAACAGTCAGCTACGAGATTTATATCCGTATTCCGAACTATATTTCAGACAGTTTAACTCTATCCTTCTAAATGCTTATTACAACTATCTGAGCTTCAATAGCGTACGAATTGCTTACAAAATCCCACTAGAAGTCGCTTAAGGTTTCAAACTACGATCATTCTATTATGATCGTGTATAGTTACGGAAGTTCTGTTCACTTTGTTTTTCTTAAGGCGTGCTTATTGGAGTAATAATATTTTAGCAAATTTTTGCTGGAAACTTCTGTTCCATTCAGGAATATATTGGCAAAAACCGACCAATGTATCTTTTTAATGTTTGTAGTAATCTCTGAGACTTGTTGTGTCCACAATTCAGAGTTATATTTCATGTCATTTTTGTACATTTTTGTATATACCGTTTTGTTACCTTCACCTGTACACTTGTTTGAAACTATCATCATCACTTTGTGAATTGAATCGTGAACATGACTAAACGAGCGTTACCGCGCATCCTCTCTGTCTTCTTCATTTGTGCAGATTTTTAAGCTAGTAAAGTGATTGGACGGCGAAATATTTTAGCTCCGCGTAACGGTTGATCTATTGAGGCTAAATGTTCATTATCACGCGTCGCGTGTGGAATTATCTATCAGTCACCTAACGTATCTCATCCCTGGTGCTGTCTTTCTCCCTTGTGATGGTCTATTCAATCCAACAGACGTTGACTCATCAGTGAGTCGTTCCTATTTTACTGATACATCTTCCGTTTAATTTGTACGTCTACCTTTTGAGCCTATCGGTTACCATAACGACTCTCTTCTGATGTTGCCATATTTTTGTCATTTTTATGATTTGATTGATTATTTCACTATAAGCTGATATTTTTAGATTCCCGATGGAGCTAAACATACCCTAACCTGATGGACATAAATGAAAACTAATTTGTGAACCTGGGGTAGAACGGGAGATTGTTTATCTTAGACTTTCGGATATCCATTTAAAATGGGTTCCTTTTTGTGAAATTACGTGATGCGTTCATGTATCCTATATTTAGGAAAAGGGGCAAGGCGGTACTTGCTAACTAACGACCCGTTAGCTTGGCCAATATCAACAAGAGGCCGTTCGAAAGGCTGGCGAGAGTGGAGATCGAAGCTACTCTGACTCAATCTGGACTACCAATGACAGTCCAGCACGATTTCAGACGTCGACATTCGCCTCACAAATCTTACTGTAAGGGGGAAATGGGCGGAGTTGACAGATCAAAGCCATGTCGTAGATGTAGTTTTTGCTGGCCTTAGTAACAACTTTGTCAGGGTATTTCATACGATAAATATCTTTACTTGTGCGGAGAAGGACGTATTGTGCTCCTTTAAGAACGTGCATTTTCCCCTTACCGGTTGTGATGAGCGTAGTGCCTAAGGTTGGGCTTTTTGCTGTCTTGTCTTCTCGTCCTACGCTGATGGACTTTCTGATCTCCTAGGTGCATCTCCACTAACTTTTACGGATGACTTCAGGATGGGGCAGATTCCGGGTTGTTCACTAGAATCGCAGTCCTAGCAGAGCGCCCTCAACCACCTTTGGTTGTGGTCAGTAAGAGATTTCTCTCAAATAAACCGTGAAAAATGCACGACACTACGCATTAGTTTTGTTGCCAATGCCAAACGCATGTATCCGCCTGTAGAAACGGGGCTGCCTGTTACGAGTTGGCGAGTTGACCTTGGTTTCACTATTCCCCGCGACTTCAAGATCAACGGTTAATGACAGCAAGCTGCTGGCATAGGTTTCCATGCGCATCTGATAATTCAGTGAACCCTGCGGCGGAGTTGGTGTCATTTCAAATCACCAATGCTATCAAGAAGACTTATTATGCCGTAAGCTCTGTTGTCACATCTTGCACAATACAGGCAGTTCTACTGAATTAGAAAGAAAACGTGCCTAATAATTTTGCCTCTTTCTGGATTTATTTATTCGACTGTCCCTGTGGTTCAGCATACACAGGTTGCACTACTAGACGATTATCTGAAAAAAAAATCCGTGGACATTGCCTCGCTTGACTTTCTAGTGGGACAACAAAACGTATCACTCCATCAATTCTGTCCCATCTGGTCAATCGCGTTCAACACAAGAAAGCCTTTCGTATCGTCTATCGGATCCTGGCCATCTTGTCGCGAAAGGTCCTGTCGATAACCAAAGCGGTTGCAATCCGACCACGTCACCTGAATTTGTGTGTGCATAAACACTTCGTTCAAACCTTGGGGCTTTCTTAGCCAAACACGGCCGTCCAACCTGATTAATACGGACTATCTAGGACCGGCTTTGTTTTTGTTCCTAACTACATCCGAAATAGTGTTACTCATAAATCTGATCACCTTGCCCCTCCATTATTTTGTTAACTAATAACATTCTAGCTTGTCGCTTTATCTATTCACAAGGTGAAGTCACTGACTATAAATGATGGACCCTACGCCTCGGTTATTGATTCACACCCGGTGAGTTGTAGATGATGGTCTCGTACATACAGCTTCAATGTATTCTTCATTGCTAGTTGCTCTACATAGGTCGGAATACGCTGAAATAGATCACAATGAACTGTTAACGTGAATGAGGTTTTGGTTTTGTGATTCCCCGTGTAGTCAATCTAAAGTGAAAATATTATGAAGGAGTTTTAATGGTCCTCTCCTCTTATGTACGTTGTAAATAGATACTTCAGTTTATCTTGGCTGGCAGAACGTTTGACACTTGCGTTTCTTGTTGTCAGATTGATACCCAAGAATATTTTGACCATTTTTTATGCCCTAAATATACTTTCAAATTATCTTCTACATGTCATTTTTACCGTAAATATTGCTCACAGATCGGTTGATTACAGTTTAGTATTGTAAATCTTCACGTGAAGCCTTAACGTGGATTTGTGTGTTAGCTGAAAACCCTTGATGATTGTTGGTAATTGCACGTAGTATCAATGATCTATAGGCTTTCTTACTGTCCTTCGTGAGCAACATCGCTTCTGTCGCCAGTAAGGATCGCACTCAGGGCGTTGGCTTCGTAAGGAAAGTAAACGATATCCATCAACTGGTTGTTTAGCAGACTGATGGCGGCTGAAACTGCGATAGTTGAAGTACTACGAGATGATCAAAATGTAAGTGGAATCCCAAGGATCGGTGTATTTTCAAGAGTTCACGAGTAGAAGGTGTGCAGTGGTTGGCAGACTGTTAAAATAGACAACTTAACTGAGTATTCTGCAATTCTATTTGATATTTCATGACAAATCGGTGTTTTGCAAGCGTTTCCGTTACACACGCATACAATTACCATATAATTTCATCAGTTCAGTCCACTGATGTGCTAATTGGTATAAACATCTATGTGGTTGATTGATTTGACTTGAATTTGACTGCATTCGAACAGTTCTGCACCGTAACTTCATACAGTAAACCAGTGTATGTAAGTTGCACAGAACTCGTTTGCCATATGCGAAGAGTTTCGTTCAACCACACTAGTCATTGCCATTTTCATACATACTCGAAATAGGTTGACGATTCTCAGATGGACCTCACCGGAACCAGACGCATACTGGAAATACGATTGCACGGTAAATCCGCTGTATAATATGCGCAAATCACGTGTGTCGTAAGCCGCTAAACGTTTCCGGTACGCAACGATAGCTAGAGCAGATAAGGATCCAACGATCGAACACGCCAACAAACCGGAATTATGTCCCAATTGAGGAGCATAAACCAAAATATGTAGATAAACAAACGTTTTCCTTCAATCAGGCATGTTTATGAAGAAGAATTGGTAGCAATGGTGCAAGTGAAGTAGGCAAAACGGGGAACCTGGCAGACTACCCATCTTCCTTCTTAAAGAATTTGCAGTGTGCCGTAATATTTAGAGTCGTTTAGCGACGTATTTCCGGGTGACATTTCTGATTATTGGCTTGTTTCTACCACCACACGAAAACACAAAAGGGACGTAATAGAATCTCGGTTGATCCCATTTTCGATCTTGGCTCAGTGCACTTCGCAGTACTTTACAGGTTTTCACCAATTCAGGTCATCTCAGCAATCAAATAATGTTACCTGTTCCGTTAGATTTTGTCTCCGCTGATGTGTTTGTTTGACTACTGACCTAAGTTTAATTGAGAATACAGAAAACCACTTTTATCCTGGCGGATCGTGACATTCGATAATTTGTTTCCTATTGAATCTAAAGTACCTCAGTAAATGGTAAAGTCCGTCTCAGTAAAGCTAAATCGCAGTGTTCTTTATGTTAGCCCCATCCGCTGTCTGGTAGGTTTGCTATTGCTCTTTTTCAGTTACAGCTCTACCCATTCATTCATCTTACTTGCTTCTAAATAAGGCGTTTCAAGATGGCCTGTCTGGTCAGCTCCAGGACCATAACATCTTAAATGTTTACATATATTGCGGTTTCAGTTTGTGTCTTAAATAGGAAAACATTTTGGTTAGTGTTAAACAACTGTTCACGCATTCATTTAGGAGACAGTTCATTCTAAATACTACTAGGTGAAGTTAGTAAATACTACCTCATACTGTAGCTTGATGCCATGTTCCAATGCTGGCAACTTTTAGGAGTTTGTTTCCCCCCCCCCTTCAGTGTGTTTGATTCTGAGTCGTTTGTATTTAGATTCAGCCAGTACACGCTTACACCTCAAATAAATACACGGTTAGATTATAATTGTTCATGACTTAATGATAAGAATTTCAACCTTTCCATACAGCCTTGAAACAGTGTTTTTTCAGATGTGACACTGGTCTTTCACATCTTAACTGAAACGTAACTTGTAATATTTTTACTCGCGTAATATTACTTCACACCCTTTCTATTTTTAAATGTGTCATTACGGAATACGCAATAACCACCCGAAGAGTTCGTTCTATTGTCTGCTGTATAAAGTGTAAAATAGGTCCGAAACTTCCAGTTACATGCTACATCTGGATTACTAATAAAATACTCGTGATGTATTTTATCCGACTGTTTGCTTGTATGTCATCTCATTGTATGGCGCAAACCGAGAAACCATACATTCCAGTTTAATCGCATTCCTCCTATTATTTTCTAAATATTTTACGTTTTCTTTCGTGTCGGTGTTGTTCACAGGGTTATACGAGATCATTTGTGCATTTTGTGTAAAAAAAAATATTCAGTGTCTATTTCCAGGCGCCTCTTCGTATATTACTGTCGAGTGAATCATACCTGTGAACAGCGAACATTCATCAAACTATCTTCATAACTTGTACAATAAATCGGTACTAATTTTCCTGGTCGAAGGTTTTCGTTGATCTAACGTGAATACCGTTCATTTTTTATTTCGATTTAGTTATTCTACTCTATTTTTCACTCACATTCAATTGAAAAATGCATTATATCAAGACTTTGTTCTTGCTAACACCATTCAGTAGTGCACCTCTTTAAACCGACCGGTTTTCACTATTATAAAGTAAAATTCTTACACCTGCGCCACCCTGCACACATCGAGTATCATCAGTAGATCACATAAAGCTTACGTTGTGCTACTAGACGAATCAACTCGATAAAAAAATGTAGACAAAATCTGTCTTGATTAAACCCTTGGAGCAAAGCAGTAAGTGCACCCCACAAATGGCAGAAGTCTTCTGAAACCCCGCGTACTAGTTAAAACTTTGGGCCATATATAATGGTCATATCTAACCAGGAAGCATTATCCGAAGATTGTTTATTAGACTGATGCATCTGTAAAATCCGTTCATTCACCGTGTCACGTTTACTAACTGAGGTATACCTTTCCTAATATTTCCCGTATGCAGAACTGATCAGTATATTTGAAGCTCAACTGAATCAGAAATATCTTCTCCAACGGTAAATATATGAAAAGAAGTTTGAACGCTTTTAAGTCAGTTTGGCTGGATCTTTTAAGATTTGTCAGTGTTGTATTTCAGAGTGAATTCTCATTCTGTATCTAATGCAGTTTTCGTAACAATTTTGTTTTTCTAAGTAACCTAGTGCTTTTGTTTTGTGTATAGAAAGGCACAATGTGGATAGATAACATTTTTGTAAAGTTGACTACTTAGCATCCACTGTTCAACTGTCGTATTCATTAGTTGGTGGCGTTTGAAATTTGTAACGTATCTGATCTGGCTCTTGCAAACGACCTTGGTCTGAGTTTGCTCCGAGGATACTAAGTCTGCTCCAGGACATTGGGTCTGCTCCGGTTCTTGGACGTTTGTGTTAAAACGCTGTTTGTTATCTTACTGAGGCTGTTAGTTCCATGTGTGTTTCGCCTAAGAGTCCGAACGTTCAACTAGTCGTTATCAGCTTCTTCGGGAGAGCGTACTGATCTGAAAATCATCTTTCACTCCTTACGTATAGGTGACATTCAGCCTGTTAACTTTCTGCTTTGTGTATTCTTCATAATTTTCGTAATGCGGACTGCCCTGAGATCTCGTTAAGCTAAATTTCCGATAAAGAGCACCTTTGGGTTTATGATATTTCTGTCCGTTTATGTTGGAATTATGTTACATTTACTTGTATGCTCACTTCATGAAGTCTAGATTCAACTGTTCTTCAAATGTTTTGCTTTTAACACTTATTACTGGCGGACAGCATATGCGGCTGAAGTGGTTTGAATGATCAGTTGTGTGATATGGTGATAGATTTACATAAACATGGCACCAGTTGTATAAACTATCTGTTTATTTTTTTGAATTACTGATAAGTAGTTTGGCAGATTTGATAACTTAGAAGAAATCCATTTGCAAAAAATTTGGATTTCAGTTGGATTCAAGTCAGCGGCAGAAACAAAATGCCCAAATGCGGCAAATGCTCTACTAGCCGAGCTAAGAAGTCACGCCGGAAGCTCACAAATTTCACATTTGGAGCTAGTTACCAACCCAACCAATTGTGTCATTCGGAATCCACCACATGATACAGCTATTTGTCTGCCCATGCAGGATTTCCCAAAAGGTCCAAATGTGACATTTCTGACCTTCCGGCGTGGCTTCGTAGCTCAACTGGTAGAATCTTTGCCGCGTTTAAGCATGCTGTTTCTGTCGCTGATTCGAATCAAGCCGAAGTCCAGATTTTTTGCAGACGGATCTCTTCTTAATTCTTTTTTATAAGCTACTCATAAGTAGCTGGGCAAATTTAGCTCCACTGAGGAATACTCAGAGTTTTGATTAATTTCAAGTTAAAACTCGCTCACATTCAATCGTAGCCTTTACATTTCTATTGACTTTTTACCCAGCCACTTTTGGAAAGAAGCACTAGACTGGAGATTTGTTCCTATCAGAGCTCGTCAGTAGGGCGTATGCTCGCTACAGACAGGATTAAAACCTCAACCACCTCCTCATGGGACAGTTGTGTTGACCACTGTATCACTACCCTCAAGTTAAGCACGACCTATTCAACGAAAGAAACACAAGTAGAATGCATCTTTTAGGAAGAGGCTGGTTAGAAAGTTTTCCTGAAGCCTACCGAAAGATGCGATCAGGTGTACGTGATGTTCAACTTGAATTTCAACGCCACTACTACCTTGGAGTATCTGTTTTGAACATCCGTCTTATTTACTCTGTTCAAAGTCGCCTCTCTCTTCGCAGACAGTTGTGCATCAGTAGTAGTGGTGAAGATTTCTCAATAGTCACATTTTTAGTCTGATTCTTTTTATACCCCGAATATACTTTTTGCGTCACTTTCTGGTATTTTTTTGATAACGTTTCACTTCAGTGTCAACGGTGGACATAAATATGCTCGTAGAAATTATTAATTAAGAGTCGATATTAAGGTTTGTTTGCAAGCTACATGTCTGGGTCTGGAACGAGGAACGTGTTGTTAGCGCATGTTAGGTTCGAGCTGAGTGCATGTTGACAAATTTACGTAATTCAGGTGTTCATCCATTGCCATTGAGGGTAGGTTTAGATACGTCGAAGGTATAGTTCAGATGCAGTATATCTAGCCGGTAATTAAGGAAATTCCCTAGATTTCTGGTTCGTCTGAACAGTTTGCATACACTCCGGTTCACCTCTTATCCATTCTGGTGCACTTCTGATATTCTTCCCTTGTACAATCACCAATAAAATCCTTACAAAATGTGTCTGCGTTTGAACCTCCACGGCCAGTCATTTGATACTACAAAGTGCTCATTCAGCAGCTAGGGATCACAATACATAATTTCCTATTACAGTATGAGATCATAGCCCAGAATGTTTGCAAGTGTCGTGCACTAAAATCACGGCTAAATCAAGCTGTATATGACAGAGCTCATTATAAAGTATGTGAACCCTTTCGAGTGATGCTGTCTTTCTCTTTCCAAGTAATCTGATCCTCTTGTAATGCAAACCAAGTTGTAATTTTTCCGTTTACTGAAGTTATGCATTCTTGGGATAACTCTGTTTCACCGCATAAAAACCTTCTGGTAGCATCTATTTGGTAAAACATTTTCGTTCCATACTGATACGTTTGTTAGTGGTGAGTGATCAATTGTTTCACACAGTTTATTTGTTCGAAGTGTCCGTTTTACTGACCGTATCAACCGTTGTAACTAATTGTTCACAGGGCTTATGTTTTTGCAATGTGCCATACGTTGAGCATTCGTTGCAATAAACCCTTTGGTTGTTCTGCTATCGTTCTGTTTAAGTGGTAGATATAACACATACGTTGTATTCGACCAGATCCATTAGAATTTAACTAAAAGAGACTGTCAAGTTGCAGTATTGTTTGCTAATGAACTGGAAGTTTTGGTTATTAATCAGTCAATATCATGTGCAGCATGAATACATGTACTAGTTAACTTCATACATTATATCAATGTGCCTCAATCAAAGAATATCGCGGTAATGTTTATATAGACTTATCCGTAATGTGGTTCAGATGACCCTACTTCATGCAGAACTCTACCGAGGGTATGGGGATGATTTGTTTTCCATAGACCGTACTATCGTTTTAAACAAGGTGTATTTCGTGACGTTGATTGTTAGGTTAATTTGTAGATGAGTTACCAATAGGTAAGTTAACGGAATGGCGTTTACGTTGAAGTAGCACTATCGGACAGTTGATGGACTTATTGAATTTTAAGTTATCAACATTTGGAGAACAGCAGAACTAAACGGTGGATCAAATATAAGATGAAACAACCTATTGGTAATAATATTGAGTTTGGATTGCATATTCTCACATGTAGATATAAATGTTAGACTTTTTGCCTATAAGTGATGGAATCTCCTAATTTGTCTCTCGTTGGTGAATGATCACCAACTGTCAGTTCAATAGACAAACCAAATCCGTAAAAGTAAGTTTTCAGTCTATTTCATTTTACCATTAGGTTTTACTTGATGGAAAATGTCAACGAAATATTTAATCTGGAAATTTTAATTTTAGTTAAAAATACATGAAAACTATTTCAGTGCTACATGGAAATAGATAATCGGATTTGAGCAGTAAGCCACACTATTAATCACAGAAATTAGTAATATGAATGTAAAACTCTAAAAGATCATATATACGTTTAGTTTGATTGGTGTGATCATTTATCCACGGGATTTGAATCTGAATTCCCTCTCTTCTGCTTTTCCTTGCGGATGATTTCTTCTTTTTCCTCTTTAGATAGAAAACCACTGTGTCGTTTTTTGATATTGCAGCTGTTAACAGAGCAATGAAATGAGACTAGATGAGAGAGTGGTTGGAACAATGCTAAAAATATAACACAAAGAACCAATGCACGTTGTGTCAATATTCAAAGTATTGTTGCAGACCTACTTTGCAATTCATCCATTCTTGTATAGTATGCAAACAGATGTTGGTGAAAGAAGGAGAAACTTTATCCGAATGATTTTATTGTCTAACTGTGGTTTACCAGATAAATTGTATTGCAAATGATTTGAAATGACGAAACAACATTTATTTTTGGAGGGGGGGTGGGGTGAAAAACGAATTGACCCTCACCGGTTACAATGTGTCACCAAAAGTTAAATCTAATGGTTTAAAACCGGAATGAGAAATTATGCATGCATACTCTAATATTGGACAAAAGGAAACGAGGAAGCTAGAGTGTATAACCACTAGGCAAATTTGGTGGTAGACCATTTCTTCTGTCTTCTTGT
>JTDE01002807.1:0-41854 GCA_014338405.1 Paragonimus skrjabini miyazakii | reverse complement strand
AGTCTTACTTTCTATAGTGTAACGAGTGTTTGGAAGTAAACATTTCATTTGGTCTACCAAATCTTTCACCTGCGTTTTTTCATCTGTGGCTACAAGTATATCATTAACATGTCTTCTACATAGGACTAAACGGTCCAATTTGCTAGCCATCTGCCTTTCCAGCTTGACCACGAAGATATCGGCCAAAACTGGGCCAAGTGGACTGCCCTTCCTGACTCCATCAATCTAACGATAGGCCTTGCCTTGTAATATAAAGCTTACGCTAGATGTTTACATCAGAAGTAGGCGTGCTAATTCGATCTGCGGAATTTCATCGTTTATATGTTTTGAAGTTTTTAGGATAGCAAAAACGGATGGTTTCTATCAAAGGCACACTTATAAACAACAAATCTGTGTCCAGTGAAACCATGTCTTTATCAGATATGTCGCGATTTTCTAACAACCCGGCTAGATGAAAACCGTGTTTCAGGCAGTAGTTCGCCATACAGTCTCGTATCGGTTTCAGTAATTTTGCCAAACATTTGAGCAGTTTATGTTGTGAAGAGTTGGACAGAGCCGATGTTGGTTTTAATGAAATTCCAGACATTGTGCCCTTTGACGTTGATGATGCTATAGTAGCAGTCAACCTGATTTTGAACTTAACCGTTTGTGATTGTTTTGTGATTTGGAATTTTGTACATTTTAACTCGTCTACAGTAAACACCAGTAAAGATATAATGAAATATACTCGACCACAAGTTGTGTCATGTCAGCCTTTTTTCTGTTTAGTTTGCAAAAGGAAATGAAAGTTTCAAAATAATTTCTTTTCAACTGGCAAAAACAGTCACCATTCAAGCAGTCATCCTCTTTCACGTATGAATAACGTCTTCACTAACGATACTAAAATAATCGCGGACAACGTTTTGGTGGTTAGTACAAAAACTTTCAGACCATCTGAATGAAAATGAGAGATTATTTTCCAGGAACAAAGACAGGTCTACGCAAGAGTTCACAAAATATCAAGTTGAACATCATCCACAATTGATCGCAGCTGTCACATCCCCATAGACTTTCCAGTCGGCCCCTTTCGAAAAGAAGCACTAGACTCGAGTTTCGCTCGACTGGAAAGTCTATGGGGATGTGACAGCCGCGATCAATTGTGGATGATGCTCAACTTGAAATTAACCGAGTCCTCGACTACTCATTAGTTCACAGAATACTTTGGTCACTTATACAATTATTAGAGTAAGTATGACATATCTTCGTGATTCGCGCAACATCATCAACTCTGCCTCTTCTTTTCGTTTGGTTTATCGAGTTAGGAACAGTTCGATGAAAAGCAATAAATGCAACATTTTACCTGCAGCTGAGTCGATCGAGATGAGATGGAATAAGTCAACAATGTGCTCACAAAAGCGCTTCGTTCAACCCCTGTGTTTGTCATGACTCACCACCCACGTCACATTCGATTAAGCTACCACTGTTCCACTTGCTCTATACTTGGTAGTTAGTTGCATCCGAACTTTACCTTCATGTTCATCTATGATTTTGTTAAGCCCGTTTAAACTTGTTGCTTGTTTTGCCTGTTTTGCCCTGACAACAACGTTCCATATAAACATTATGTTTTTGGCCTGATACCGATTATTCAACTACGGGGTTGTTTGTCACATCATGTATCTGATTAAAAATATATCTATTCGACGAGACCTTTCAGATTATTTCTTTGCCAGAGAAACGAGTGGAATAATACTGAGTAGGTCACGACGCTTGAACATCGACTCAGTCTGTGCTGTTAATCAGGAATTCGAATAAATGAACTTATTCATTTTCATATATTCCAACCACAGGCTTTTATTCAAAGCTGATCACATAGTTCTAATAAACTGCTAAGTTTTAGTGTCTTGCTGAGCCTGAAGGTGCTATTTGCGTTGGAATCTATCCTTAATATCCGCAATGATAAAACTGCACATCATTCTTTTCGTTCCATATGGTCTTCTGGCGTAACCCAGTGCTGACTCAACTCTGGCTTCTACTATCAAGACTGATCTTAAGTCAGCACTTCAATGTTGCGTGGTTGTACAGCTTTATTCATGTTCGCTTTTCATACTTTGTGCACACCTAAGTCTACATGAGAACTGTTCAAGTGAAAATTAGCGTAAGTTTTTAATGGTGTATCATGTTTTGTTACAAAAGAATTATGCTATCAGCTTGATAATGTGGAAATCTGCTGAAGGCTTAGAATTCCATTTACGACTTATGTTGTGGATGTATATTAATTAGACCTAAATATTAGGCGCGCAAGTGATCATGTCAGTAAGCTTTGGTTAATAGGTAACATGAGACTAAGGTTAACACCAGTGTGGTTTCCATCGATCTTACTTGCAAATGTGTGAAACTTTTTGAAAAGGAAGTGCTTGTGATGCGTTTTGTCTGACATTCAGATTGCTGTTCCTACTCTTGCATCCATCAGTCACTGTTTGTAAGTTCTCGTTAAATCATGTATCTAAATATGAATACTCAGGAGACTGGAAACTGTCCGAGGGCAAGCAATAATTTGCAAGTCAATTGCCTTGAAGCACAAGGATACACGCTATAACAAACATTGTCGTCTCATAAATGTTTCATTATTAAAAATGTCTGGTAAGTCAGGCAACCTAAATTTATAGATCCTCATTTTGAATTGTTCGAACTGACAAAGATAAGTGTTAGGTCACACCATATTGCATAATTTACTTCTCAGTAATAACATGTATTTTTAAACCCATAATTCATATACAGACGTGTTAGATCGCCTTGACTTATGCTTTCCAATTGATCATTCAAATATTCCCAGGTTTGTAAACTTGATAGAAAAACTTTACTTGAGTGCTGCAGTTTTCATTGGGTTTAAGAAATGACTTGAGTTCACTCGTTCAGAACAGCGAAAAGCAGATATAAAATGAAATCTGTGTGAAGCCGTTGGCAGGCTGACCTGTTTGCATCGAACAATGAAACAGATTATATCGGCATTTTCAGAGGATACACTCTGCAGGAGTAATTTAAAAGGAAAAAGGCGAAATTCACTTAACTAGATTTGTGTCTCAACTTTACTGACGGATTGGGAAAGAAAGCAAAACTCTTAGTCAAGTAAGTTGAGCCAAAGAATTGGGTGGCTTGGTGCGTTACAGAGGAAACCTAAGTACACGGAATCTATGGTAATTCAATAGTCCAAACTTGTATTCCTCCAGCGGGTGCAAATGACCCCATACACACAAAGCATTAATGTAAGACGGTCTGTTAGTGATACTTCACCGATCACGATGCCTTTGAAATTTATGTAGATTACTTAATTTTATTGGCCTTTCCAGGTAAAGGATCGCCCTGAACTCAATGTCTCTTCCTATGGCCAGCTTTGGTCGGATTGGTTAACTACAGTAACTGGGGTAGAAAACTGACACCAAGACCGTGTTCACTTGGTGTGAACAATAAATGCAGATAACCACGGTGAAGAAGGTTTTGCATTAAAAGGTTCCAGTAATTTTTCTTCAAGGGTAGTCTAGTGTCTTTTGCACCATGTTAACAGGTAACAGTTCACAATTTGTTAGGTTTTTGAAGGAAAGAGACGTATCATTGTTTACGCGCTTTTGTGTTTGTATTGGTCAGGAAATATTAGCAAGGTGAAAACAGATAAGTAGGCACAAAAAAGAAACTGGACAAAGCTGGTGGCATCTCAACATGTCAGTATTTAATACAAAAGCAATGTAAAATAGTAACCTGTCAAATTCCTATGTTCAATTATTTCTGTGGCAATCTATTCCCAGTGCACTCAACTGAAGCCAAAATATCTCCTGTAAAATTAGTAAAATCCTACAACTGAGCAAAAGGTGCAGCTGTGATATCACGAAAAATATCATTCCCTGAACCATTGGTTTGCTTTACTCAACCTTCAGTTCTAATTTTTAAAACGTTTCGTTTATTAAACCAATCTGCTCCGCTAAACTACAGACTGCTTCAATAAGGCATGCTCACCTGCTCTGGTTCACAAGATCGCTCTGAATAACCCAAGACTTAGACCCACTTAAACATGCCAGTTACAGACAGAAAAGGTATCTATTCGTGAAATATTTAATTACAGGTTTACAGTTACCCAATCACCCTGTTCGAGAACTCGGCACGATTTTACATCACAAACAGACCGTACGATGGGCATCGGCGATGATAATTTTGACGCATCAGTAAATCAATTAATTGGGCATTAGATATAACGTTTGTTTCTGTCTTAGGAACAAAATGTTTACCATCAGTAGATTCAAACCTTCAAGTCAAAGTCGACCCCATCAAACAACACGGGTAAAAGAAGTTTTAATCTCATGTTCCGTAACTTGGTCTTTGTTGGACTGAGCATAATGTAACCGATTCCCAAGTTGCACTTTTCTTGATTGTTAGACAAAGCAATTGTCGAAAACACTTACACCGTTAGGCCCGTTGGCGCATACGAACTTACGAGGAACAGGTCTGTTTTGGCTTGCGAATTTAATTACGCTATACATTATAAGTTCGTAAAAAACAATAGTGTAGCGAACAAGCTCGTTTTCGGTTATTCATCATCAGGCTAATTACATAACAATTTATATGAAACAGAGTTGTCAGGACGAAACGAACAAAAACAAGTAGCAAGTTTGAGTAAGGTCAGACGTCATCTGCACACACGGAAACAACGTTTTGATACGACTACGTCACCATTATGACGCAACTGGTATCATCGTGATTTGATCGATTGTGGTGTGAGTGGTTAGCCACGGTAACTTCAACGCCTGAATAAAGCGCTTTTATACTCACAAAGGTGGATTTTTCAATCGAATTCTAATCGCTTCAGCTGTGGCTAAAATTCAGCGTCTGATAGCTTTTGAGTGACTGGCGTTGACTCGGTAAATCGGATAAAAAGAAGAGTCCAGGCTGACAGTATGGTGTGTATCAACGAGGTGTGCAACAATTGCGCTGGTAATTATCTTGGTGATTCCGCTGCTGATCCAGGCTGGATGATGCTCACGGATACGTTCAGATAAGCGCCTGGTCGTGCGATCCACGTAACAAGTTTCGCAGGAACAAGTAAGCGAATATACACAAGAATAAGCCGTAGAAACAGGCATTTTATCCTTTAGTCGTAAACAGGAAGCTAAAGTGGAGTAGAAACAGACGCGTAATTTTGCAGCATAGAATTTTCAATTGATGACAGTGTTTCGGCAGGCGTATCCCCTTCGAATGGTGATGAGATACTTACTGCTTTGTTTTCTACTAAGTTCATCTTATCCTGTTTCTCACGACGTTGCATAGTCTTGTCTACAAAACTCTCTGGATAGCCATTTTGTAAGACAGTGCGGGTAGAAACATTGTAATTTCTTGAAAACTAATCCAAATAGTCTGATTTATAAAAAATGAAACACCCATCAGCTGAGACCAGTCAGCTGCCAGAAGTCGAATGCAGATACATCATTATCAACGGTTATCACTACTATATGAAATGATCATCACTTATAATTGGTCGCAGCTGTCGCATCCTCACACACTTTTCAGTAGGCCCCTCATGAAAACGTGACCGATGTTGTAACCCCGGCCGTGACACTACTGACGAGCCCGAACGAAAGCAAAGCTCGAATCTAGTACTTTTATTCAAAAGGGGCCGACTGGAAATTCTGCGGGAATGCAACAACTGCGATCAGTTGTGGGTGATGTTCAATTCATATAAAAAATCAACACCACTTATCACTCATCGGCTATTACTATTATCAGTTATATCAGCCTTACGTTCAGCGAGCTGCTTAAGCAAACTAACGCAATACTTCAGTTTGTTCTGAATAACAAGCTGCACTCGGATTTTATTTTGATTAAAGATAACAGTAACATGTAGATCCAGTATATCTTGTGGCGATAAGTCTGTGGCGCATTGCTATCAACTAAATTGTTTTCCATATAACTATGTAAATATACTTGATACGCTGTTTTTAACATAGTTCACGTATTAAACGCTCATCGTTCAGACTCAAACAAAACCCAGAGGAAAAGGGTTTGTTCCGGTTAAGACAGGCAAAGTGGTAGACAACTGTCTCAATTTTGATGAATATTATCAGCACTAAACGCGAAGGGGACTCCAGTACATGACTCATGATTTTGTGCCAGGCAGTTGAGTCGCCGTAATCTGAGGGTACAAACGTCTAATTAAAACAAGTATTTTCAAGAAAACCGCTTCCCCTTTTCTGAGGTTCCGATACACTTTTCGTTTTGCAGACCAACCATAAAATCATTTACTGCTTGAGCTCATGTGAAAGAAAGCACAACAGCTGACAAAATCAAGAACTGAAGTGTTAGCCACATGGAACTTCTTCATCCCCAGCAGAAAGTGAAAATGTCCCGATTCAGTAACTTTACGAGGTTAAGTATAAAGACGTAAAGACGTTCAGAATGTTTCCAGCGTTCAGTATAAAATGCCGGCAACACGAAATTTAAAGTCCCAATCGGTCTAAGCACAAGTTATTAGCGCAGCATACCACACTTAAGTTGAAAGCATTGAAAACTATATTTAACAAAACACTCCTCTTACCCCCACATTTCTGCACGGCAGTTTTCTCGCACACACGTGGCGAAGCTCAATGTTGCCGCTGCTCTGTGATCCACCTCTCCCTGTAAGCAGCATCGGATCATAGATTTCATAATTTTGTCTTTATTTTCCGAAAACTTTCGCCAAAGATGACTGATTAGCCTAGAACAATCTTCATACTGATCACCACATTTTTTCACACAAGCATGAAACTCCGTTTTCGAAAGCCTTTTTGGGTGAGTAGTTTGAGCCCGGCAAACCGAAATGCAGATGACAAAAAGTAGTAAGTTCATTTGCAATGACGATCACAACCGGAACTTTCCAACAAGTTTCAAGAAAGTGTATACAATCAGGTCGGTTGTGTTGTGATTTTATTAGGTACATTAATCCAGAAGTTGACTGTTTAGTTCAAGGTCTAAATTGACTTGTGATTGGCTCCTACCTACTGGACAGGTTTTATTTGGTGATATCTAATTTGGACGACTTGAGAATCATTCAAGTTCACATAGATAAACAGAGTTAAGATGAGTGTCGTTCGGACTGAGTCACTGGAAACCGGACAAATGTAGCAATCAGTAAACAAACGAAGATTCAGAGAATCACACTTGAAGTGAATGCACCGGGGAGGAAACCCTATGATTGACTGATGGTTACTGAAAGCGTACATATGGAAACCGAGCGGAAAAGTCTCGTTAGAAGTTTCGCTTAGTAGAAGCGGTTGCAACCATAAGCAACAGATATGACCAGTGGAAACTTGGATTATCAATGGTATGGTGTCAAGAAAAATAAATCTTCAGTACGATCTACGTGGCAGCCTACTCTTAGAAACGGGGTGACTTAGGGTATAAAGTCCTTTGCCAGGTATTACATTAGAAGTGAGATTCGCACAAATTATTTTCATCAGTGACAAGTAGTCGGGCAGTTGGTAGACGAAAACTGGAAATCACCCACGTCCGATTTAGTTTTTACAGTTAGATAGCTTTCTAAGTCAATTTTTCGTGAACAAATGCGCTAGATTCAAGTTTTACTAACAATAAAGCTCACCGTAAGTGTATACCTTTGCTTTACCAGAGATTTATCTTAAACAGCAATGTTGACCACTTAACCATTAATCTTAGACTGGGCACGGTCAAACTGTCTTACTTATACGCACAACCTATGGAAAATCGATTCAGGTTAACAGGTCAGCTACTGTACAACCATACAGGTTGATCGAGCAATCAGTTTTGCTTAGTGTGAAACCAATGACTTAAAGAGCAAAACGAAGACCGCAGCATGAAATCTCGGCAATGAGGCCTATATACAGTACTAACATTCCTTAACAAAGACTTGAATGGAGTCTACTGCCCCTTTTTAAAGAATTTACGCCTACCGATCAGTGAGTTTATGTGGACACAAATGGACTACCAAACATGTTTAGTGTATTTGGATTGTTAGTGAAGTACCAATTATCTTACCTATTCCTACGATAAACACTACCACACAAACACAACAGGAACAACTGACTTACCTGTGCACAGTGAACAGTGGCTAATTGATTGTTTCTAAAAGCTCCACGCTATTGTTGATTGCGCTAACACCAGTGACCAGTTCATTGGAACATCCTCTGAAGCAGAACGGTGCAAGATCTGTGTCACTGTCATCGATATTGTCAGGCGTAAGTTACGGACTGCAGTGGAGAACCTGAATGCGTTCACAGCACAGCGTACTTATAGGTTACCAGTAAATTACTGGCGTGGTAGTTAAGCTATTTCTACAATCCAACAGTCGTCTATGATGTGGTATCCAGTATAGTGAAAATCTTGACATTTATTCATGCTAAACCGACGTGGTGATTATTCAAATGACGTCGGACAGTTGGAGTTGTCTACAATATCGTCAAGTTAGCTGTATCGCTTGAACTGAAATGTACAGAGTAAAATTATGTTAACAACTGTAAACTCTCCAGGAAGAATGTGAACCAACTTATGACCTGATCGTTTCTGAGGGATGACTTCCCTATGGTCTTAATTCCCTAGATAGGCTGCAGTAGACCAAGCGTAAGCTGTCTATATATGAGAGTTGTCGTTTTTGGCAAATTCCGTAGAATAGAACCACTGTAATTATCCTTGTTTATCAGGCTTATGCATGCGTTTTATCAACAAGCTGCCGTATTACAATTTATTCGTACCGAGTATAACAGCGCGTCCAGTGAGTGTACTGCATTAAACAAAAAATTTAACTGAACCCAATAACGGTTAGTGACAACGCAGAATCGTTGTATTTATCATACTGTAATCATTGTTACCCGAAAATTTATAGTTATGAAAATTTTTATTACCAGTTCACTTTATTCAAAACAGTAATTGACTAGGATTAACAAATATGGTATTGTGGTGGGTAAAATGTTCCAGATGAAATCAACATCAATTGTTGCAATAAATGGAAACAGTTTTAGAGAGCACTAAACAAGTTGGTCGTTTTCAGCAGCTTTCTTTCTTGCCGCCTTTTCTTTATCCAGAATTGCTTTCTTCTCCTCTTTTGATAAGAAACCCGTGTGACGTTTCTTGACGTTGCATCTACAATCAACATGATGAGTAGAGCTTGAGCCAACAATCAAAGATTGACATTAAAAAAACGAACAACGTTAAATATAACCAGATGGACATATGTGAACGAATCGGTGACAGATTATGTCAACAGAAAATGATAAACATAACCTCGACACTGAATGTGTAAACGATATGTTAAGCCTTTCCTTGAACAATAGGACACAGCCGGGAATAACAGTTTCATTCTATAGTATACGTGACAACTCAACGTGATTATTGAGACAAGAATTCCTATTAACGACTCAAATCGGTTGCTGAAACTTAGATAGGGTAAACCCAGCAGAATAAATTCGTTTTGTGCATTGGATAATTTGGTTACAATCATTTCTAAGGTCCGGGATAAACTTACTGAACTGATGCATCTTCATGCATTATAGATTAGCACCAGAGTCATGCTCACCAAACTTTGCTGATAATTTCTGATACCAAAATAAGACTAACACACTTTGCTGTGTTAAGAACTTCGTGATTCAGAACTGTTCATGTCAGGGCCCGTTCCGCTGCATGGTGAAGAAAACAGGAGTCTACAGGGGATCTCTACAGACGATTACATACTCATTCGAGATGCTTACTGTAGACGATGATATTCTACAACAGATTCCAAACACAGTAGAGGGTCTGGTTATGGAGAGCAGAACAGACACATGTCTTGGATGCTGTGCGAGGTTCGCCGACAGTTAGTGGGCATACTAGTGATTATCTCACTGAAGCACCGTACAGAGTATAAAATGTACATGGAGAAACGTGCTCATAATTGGGGATTTTAGCTACTAACACAATTTTCGTCTATGCCTTACTGATCTGATACTTACAGCTCACTCATTTTTCTTCTGGGCTCGTCAAGAAGACAATGTGACAAATACAATTTTTTGAGATCTCGTCAACAATTTAACATTCCTATGGATTAATCTAGTAATTACTGGCACTTTGTAAGGTTCCTTTTTATAAGCTATGGTTATTAACCGCTTGAACCGCGAAACATCTAATGCCACATGTGCTTGGTAAATAGTTGGTCAGTGGAGACTGATCGCTGGCCACGGCAAGCTAAAAACATAGGAGAACATTTTGGTGTGCAAGGCTTTCGAATACTTAGTTGAACAGCACTGTTTTTGTCATTAACGGACTGTTTTATTGGGCTGATCAAAACTTTGTATGCAATCACGAACCACTCGGTCGGGTTAACAGGATGGTTTGCGTTTGCAAAATAACCGACGGTCACAACTCTTATCCATTGTCTTAATCCGGTTCTCAACTAAATCTGATGGCGCTGTCTTATCCTTTTGACCGACTGATTTATTGGCCGTTCATCAAGGTATTATCTAAGGGGAAATTGATTTATTGTCCAACCACTGCATTCTGGTAGATAGCAACAGATAAATGAATACACGGGCGTGCCTTAAGCATGAACGGGCATCATATTTTTTAGGAGTTAATCTATGCGGATAGTCGTTTTCTCGAGGTGTGCCAAAAAAATGATCAAGGTTACTGATTAGTGGTTGGGTATTTTGGTTTTCATATAAAGTGAACATCACTCACAATTGATCGTAGCTGTCGCATACCCATAAACACTCTACTCGATCCCTTTCGAAAAGTTTAAGGTTGCAATCAGTTGCATTGTTTGAACAGAGTTTTCCGGCAGACTATTTGAACCAACGAACCTCCGCTGCCATCTTAGATTCGGCTGCACAAAATTGTTTGAACTCGTACATGCTGAGTTAAGGTGCTCTGACCGTCAGACAATCTGGTAAGTTTGTCTTCAAGACCATGAAAAACATCGTCCACTTCACCCTCCAGTGTGAAATGAATGGAGTTGTCAGCTTGGGTGAATTACCAACGGTGGCGGATATCGATTGTCCAATTCCTCTGACCCGGATCCAAAATCCACAATCAAGACCGAACGGCTTACCGAACATCAGCATCCCCTAACCGAGTTGAGTGAGCGGAATGGTCCAACACGCCGCCAGCTAGTCTGGCTGTGGATAGGATGGGAGTGTATGCGCATTTCCAGTCAAGCCGCACGGCCTCATCTATCCAATGCTTCGGCCACTACGGTCTACAACCGATAATACCTGACTGCTCACACACGTCTCTTTAACCGTTTCAGCTCCTGAGAGGTGATGCTGGACTAGGAACCAGCATTCTCCGGTAAGTACAAACAGACAAATTATGAGTACGATAGTCTCCCAACGGATCGTGTCATCACAATGGTTTTTTAACCAAACGATAGATCATGAGATGCCGCACTGATGAACGGGAAAAATTTATAAATCACTAAAAGAATGATGAAAGCCCAACAACTTTCCCACAGAACCTGAGGCATGTCGTACTATGTTTTAAGGTTTATCGCGCCAATTGTGAACTCTGGAGTAACGTTTTATAACCATGCTATGAAAACAATAAGCGTCGCTTGAGGCCTCTCAGTCTTGTGACCTCGTTACTAAGCCGTGTCGTTTCGCTTCTTGTCAACATGTCTTACTTGATCACGTTATCTGTGATTAAGTCAACTTGTTGAGTTATCGAGATCGGCGTCAACAACCGGTTCAGAAATGTTTTTCAGATTGAGTTGTTTTGTTCTCTGGAAGCCTGCTTCGTCGTGACAAATGTTATATCTAAGATGCGAAGGCCGTTTGGTTTGGGTCGACACAAAATATTCGCGTCAAACGGGTTTGGCTAAGTGGTTACGACCTAAGATAATATGCTGATACTTGTGAATACTCATGAAACTGGATGGGGTGAGGGTAAGGGACGTTTATGTTGAGTTATGTTGGATCACACTCATTTCAGTTCGGTTTGCCGGGTACCAGCCGCGCACAACTTGGTTTGTACGAGTTTATTATGATGGAAGCAGATTGCATTGCCGGAAGGCACTGAAGTACGCTTATCGATGGCGTTTACAGCATTTTAAAGACTACCTGTATATTCTGTGGAACAAGTATTCTGTCTTCACTCTGGATATGGCGTCGGGTTAACGCGTATCTGTGAATAATGACTTGGTGCGTGACGCACCAGAATATCTAGTGTGTAGTGTTCCACTACACCGGAACCAAAACCTTTCCTTAATAATAGACTAATTCGCAGTATGTTTTGTCAGATTCCGTAATTCATTCAAAGCTATTGGAACCCGTTAAGTATACGAATGTGTTGATTACCGCTAGTTATGTGCCCTTCTACTGACAGATCAACATTATTGTCATGCGAAGATAAAAAGCGGTATACAAACTATACATTCAAAAGATATGTCCCAACAGTTTTTTGTGACCTTACTCACGCAAAATCATTCTGCTTGAGCATGAGGACAGTATACGTTGCAAAGTAGTCTAGCAAATTACATTGCATTCCGAGATGAGAACTTTGGGTTCCTTCTGTGTGTTTTTGAACGTTCTCCGTAGATATTACGTTCAAGGTAGCAGGACAGTCGTCTGGTAATATGCGTGGTGGGCCACATTTTTGCAGCCAATGAACACAGTCCGTTGTAACAAACCTTTAATCAACCTTCGAACTGATTTGCATGTAACCGATCGTGTACATACATGTCTCCCGTTAAACTCGTTGGTAGTCTCTTTCACAATTCCCCCAAGAGGCGGCGTAAACAAAAGCGAGTTCAATAGGCTTTTCAGTTGCCAGATTGCAAATACTTAATTCACTTACTTGCGTTCCAAAAATGCGATCTGGCTCCAGCATGATAAACTCATACAGACCAAGTTGTGCGCGACTGGTGTCCAGCAAACTGAACTGGGAGAAGTGTGATCCGACATAATTCAACATGAACAGAATCAAACAGGCAGACACACAGACGCAGATAAATTAGTGAGTTCAAGGCCCATAAATCCGACTTACCTTCGGTGAAATGAAAGTATCGATTCCAAACCGCCCTCAGAGGCAGCTACACTTGGTCTGTACAGTCCTAGAGTAGTCAGTTTGCGATTGAACACGACACTTGTAAGGAGTGAGAAATTATCATTTGTAAATTCCTAGTTCTGTGCTCAAGAGGACAGCGTCTGTGCTAATACACCAACCTACAATTTACACTTGACCTTGTGAACCAGCAAAGCCAAATGAAGGCCGTAGTCTTCAAAAAATGAACAGGAGTTCAGACTCTCGTACTGAAATTGTTATGCCTTGCTGGTGACCTTAAAGAACAACGAAAACCGGAGCTTTCTCAAAAGCTTACCCGAATGCAAAGACTGAAAAAAAGAAGTAACTTATTTATTTCGTTACAGCCATACAGGAATTTACTAGAACCAAGATTCTGCGCAATCCTGAAGAAGCTTTGTCTCGTTCGGAGAAGTGCTTACTTCCTACAGATGGCTTGAAACACGTGCAGGACTTATGGTTTATGCGAGCAAAATTGAAGGTTCCGTTCTTTGGGATAAAGTTTAAGACTCTTTCTGAAACAGCCGGCCGATTACAAACACAGGTACAATTTCAACACCTATGTGATCAACTAAAACAACTTGTTTCAACGTCGTAGGACAACGAAGGATACTTCCACTCGAAGTTGATCAATACTCCATACCATTTCTTGACTTCACCTGTGCATCAACAGTGCTGTTTGACATCTAAACACCATCAACCTCTCAAACTACTACAAGAAATGAATGACATGGTTCCCTTCAGCCAGACAAAATTAAAGGTATTCTTGTGAACATGAAAGCTTCACGCAGACATTACTGCTAGTAGCAATATGTGAATACAGAAACAAATCTCAAGCGAGGTCTAAGTTTTGCTACTACATGGGTGCATCTTGGCACTTCAACACAACCTGAAGAAATAAGTCGGAACTCGCATACCACAATTAAGAGGTGCTCGATAAACGCATACGGTGTCCCATTAAGGCCAATTCTATCCATGGACGACTCAGCGAATCACAAGCTTGCCAGATGGTTCGTAGACATTTTTTATTCCATCCGTCAGCTGTTTACCCTTCATCATGTAAAGGATTTTTTTCGGATCGACACAAAATTTAGAGAACGTCTCGGTGAGTTCACACAAGATATCTTCTATCGATGTTAACGCTATTTAAAAACGTTCCTCTCCAAAACACGGTAAATTTTTTTGTGCGATTTTACTTCTTGTCGAAATTTACCTTTTTATATCATAGTTGATTACCTCAAAGAACTTATACTTTCGTGCACAGAGAATACTGGTTACGGCTCTGATGAAACATCTCATCAACAGGTTATTGGTTCACGGATTTGTTGGTTCATATGTTGTCAAAGGATGGAGAAAGGTCTTTCTTTGTCCATTCACAGTAACTGTCCTGTTAACAGGACGGCTACCTGCTAATAAAGTTCCAAGCGTGTCAGTTCCCCTGTTCGAATCACATTTTCGATTTCCTCGTCACCCATCTTGACGCTTTAGGTATATGCTTTTGGTCAAATCTTTTCCATTGGCAATTCCACTAAACATCAGTTTCGCTCATTCCGTTTTCTACCAGAGTAACTGAGTATTACGTGATCACATGAATACTGAATAATTGCAGTCACGCACAGACGGACACTTATAACAGATTCCACTCAGTTACCAATTTCTGTGTTATAGAAGTCTGTCACAAACGCACGTTGTTTCACCCGTAAATTCTCACGTCTGCTACTTAATAAGTCTAATCATCCTTCGTACGCTACAGTTTGTCCATAGGATTAAAAACTTTATATTCAATAACTACAATCAGAGGTTGGGTATTGTAGTTCAAGTGCAATCAAATGTATAATGTACTGCAAATAGTGTTCGGAAAAATCAATGTATAGTAAAGAATCAGGAGCTAATCAAAACTCATGATATCAGTTCATATTCGTATGTGAAATCGGTAAACAGAATATGTGCACCCTCATTTAAAAGCATCGATACTGCTTTTAGTCAATCTAATCTGACCACATCAACGTCTCTTACTGCCGGTCGACGAAATTAAGGATGATTTACTGAACAATTGTCCGTTGAGCAATCCAGTAGTGGAAACGGAAAAATTATTGTGGACTTGTCTGTTGTTGCTTAGTTGACATCAACGCAGTGATAAACAAGCGACTGTTGAGTATAGCTGCATAAACATTGGAAGTGCATATATGTAATATCTGACACACTCGAAGGCAACTGCAAATTGGCACTGTTTTCTCGTGGTCAGCATGTTCCAGACATTCTGTTTTATTTTCGGATGTAAACATGTTGGTATATGTTACTCAATCCGATGAAAATCAAAATCCCCCACTACTCATCAGTAATCAAATACCGCCCAACAAGTTAATGATTTCTGTGACTTCAACTTGGAGAGAAGTTCTAATCGCGGGGTTATCGATTGGAGTTAACAGAACAGTTACTGTGTTTCCTCTCGAGGCTATCGGGTAACCTGATCATTACTTACAAGCAAAAGTGGTTGAGCGTTCATATATGATAATTCGGTCGTGCCTAGCGGGAGGTCAATGGCGTAATGGTAGACACGGCTGCCTCATGAAAGCGTGATCGTGGTTCTAGTCCCGGCTGTGGCATGGATATGCACTATTGAGGAGCTCTAATGAGAGCCAAACTCGAGTCTAGTGTTTCTTTTCGAAAGTGGTCGACTGAAAAGTCTGCAGGAATGCGACAGCTGCGATCAGTTGTGGGTGATGTTCAACTTGAAATTAGCCAAATCCCCTACTACTCATCAGTAACTAGATATAACCTAAACGATCGTCAAACCGACAAGTTGCTTTTAAGTAGAACACCTGTCATCAAGGGTCGGTTTGAAGACGAACGAAGAAAGTATAACAGCTTTGTCCCATCGAGTCATTGTGTGACCATAGTCAGTATGAAGCGGCAACTCGTGGTGAACTGCATTCATTCTGATTAGAGGGTTGGGAACGAACAAATATGCGGTCAACACCTATTCATCTAGTTCTTACAGGATTATCAATCCTTTCTTGTCAGTATTTCTACATACCCGCAAACAGATCAAAAATACTAATTCATTACTTAAATACCGCGAGATGACTCTCACAGGAACTACTAATGATAGAGAGTAGTCAAATATTTTGTCGCCAATATAGTCTGCATGTAATTCGACCACAGCGTTAGTTCGTATATCCAATCGTTGTGCCAGTCTGTTTAGTATTTTCTACTCTTATTAGGAAAGTATGTTAATCCACGTAAACATAGTTATCCGGGACGGTACCGTTTGTTTGGATTTCGGCATTTCATGTTTGCTAAAATTTGTTGTCATTTTCAATTCGTTCTATGTCAATAAAATAAAAATAATCATTGAAAACTGCAACAAGGATACAGTTTGAAGAACTCCACAGTCTGTTGCAATTTTGCAGTAATTATGACTCAGCTCGTAGTAATCCTCAATGCATCATTTTAGCGGCATACAAAACTGTACGAAGTAACAAGTTACAATTTCTTACGAATTTCATTTTACACTGCTAAACCACATCAACTATCATATAATATTACGGATCACGGTTTATGTCGAAAAATTGGGTTGTTTCCCCCGAAAATTCTTATTACGACAATCAGTCATGGGAGTGAGTTCGGTAAGTGTTCATCAGTACGATTGGATCGGACTGACTGGCCCGGATAAGATCAACCTGTAACAATCGAACGTCCTATTGTGTGTTTCGGACCCACTTTCAAAAGGCAAAATGGTGCATATTACTTGCGATAAAGCACCTAGTAGTGTTAAATTAAAATAGTCTGTTGATGTGAATAATCATGTATGCTCCAAGTAACTTTTCCGCATGATTTGTAGGGTACTAAACAATTCACACAAGGTGGATACAACGCGGATGCCAACCGCCACCATGTCTATCTTTTCATGTACCCACTTTGTTGAAGCCCTAAAATCGGTGTAGTTGTAACTAACACCAAATAGATTATTATGGTCTCTTGATTTACGTCTCAGATTTGTGACGTAACCGTGAGACAGCCTTCAGTATACCCACACCAAGACTGGTAATTTACAAGCGGGGTACTCAGTACATGTTCAAGTTGTCTTGTGACAGTCTGCATTGATTAATAAGTAATCAGTGTACAACTATGTTCGTCAAACTTTCACACATGCTGTGGTAAAAAATTTATGAAAATCACACCTGTGTCTCATGGTTTGTTTTCCTTCCTTGTTGTTAGGCTGAATAATATAATTGGTGTCACAGTACCATACGGTTAATGAATGAAGTGAAATTATTGGGAATTTTCACAAGTTAAACTCTTTTCTAGGAGATAGTATGGATTATTTAAAGCAGGTTACAACCGACTGCTTGACAAAAGATTTGAGAACACAAAAGAAATAGCTGCTTCCTAAATTCTTTTTGGAGGGTTACTCATGAATTAACTGAAAATTCTATTTGATTGTTTGTTCTACTGCTTTGATCTATGTGGTACTGAACATCACGTTATTACAGTATATGCAGCCTGTAAACCGCGTGGTTTTTGAAAGAAGAGCGCGTTGTCAAGAAAGTACAAACAAAGTTTCGGCTATCTTATTCTTGTACTCCAAATTTAACCACCCCGTTGATGCATTGACAAACAGCCAAAATCCCAATATAATTATTATCTTAAAGAGAAGATAAGCGCGATCGTTGTTTGTCAGAAAACGTTACTTTAACCCATTTATACGCCACTAACAGAAACGGCTTTCATATAGATCCAACATCACCCACAATTGATCACAGCTATCGAATATCCATAGACTTTCCAGTCGGTTCCTTTCGAACACCAGCGAAAGTGGTTGAGTGTTTACATATGATAACTCGATTGTGTCTAATGTGAGGTCAATGGCGCAGTGGTAAACACGGTTGCCTCATGGACAGCGTGTCCGTGATTCTAGTCCCGGCGGTGACGATGATATGCATTAATGATGAGCCCTAACGAGAGGGAAACCCAAGTCTAATGCTTCTTTTCGAAAGGGGCCGACTGGAAAGTTTATGGGGATGCGGCAGCTGCGATCAATTGTGGGTGATGTTCAATTTATATGAAAATCAAAATCCCCTACTACTCATCAGAAAGAGCTTTGTCTGAAAAATTAAACGTTGTGATAGCAACAGCAGTGGATTCTATAGAACGCTGTAATTCAACCATGTAGCACTTCAATTTTGTTGGTCAAAAACCTGATCGGAGAAGGGATTTTTTTGGAGTCATCTCAACAAAACATACGGAAATTTATTATTGCTTAACATACTTGGCTGGCCGTTATACAGTGAGATGTTACAAATTTGACAAGATATGTTATGCTCAGTTGACATGTTGCAGTTCTTCAGTCTGTATTCTAAGAATCAGACGATTGTGTGCGATGTCCTGTTAGTTTGATCCATCACTTCTGTCCGTTATTCATTCTAATCGTACTAGGCGCAATCATTGGTCAAATTTTTTTAGTGGACTGCTGCAACATTTAATCTTGGACGACAGAGGTAGTGAAGGATCTTTTAGTTCATCGCCGTAAGTCTTTCTGTTAAGAAAATATACTAGTCACTCATTTCTAAAATATTTAGTGTTTTCCGATAGATTTTTGGAGAAAATAAAGGTTTATGATACACGTTTTGACTCTGGCATGAAAACTACGAAATATTCAAAATTTCTGTTTCATTAAATTACAACTTAGACTAGAACTGGTTAAAAATATTAATTATTTTCTATTCTATTTCTTCTGAGAATATTATTGTCCACTTCAAATGGTGGAAAACTAAAAAACGTGGGCATGGATAGCAAGACCTGAAGAGGGATGAAAATTCGAACAGACAAGGAGCAAAGTGTACTGTGTTAATATTTGCCACAAGTTTAAACCGCGTTGAATTTGACGATTGTAATTGTGCTCCCATCGTACATTCTGTCTGTTTGACCAACTTATTGTTCAACTAATTGGTTAATAATACTAAACACAACACAATTTTACGATTATGGTTGTAAACCTATTCTGCTTTGTATACCTCCTGGGATAGTGGGTAACCGTTCGTATATCCCTTAGTTTGTTGTTGTCTGTTCGCTAATAAGAGATTTGTGAACAAAGAAAACCAATCGACTAGCAATCGAATGCTGACTAACACTAGTTACTGCTAAGTACAACTACTGTAAAGCCAGAGAGAAGCTATATCGATGGCAATCGGGAATCTATGATCGAATGAAGACTGATGTAAAAGTTCGGATACGGTCACAAGTTAATTATTACGGAGTAACGTACTGAAACTGATGTGCAGTTGACTGAACAGAATGAATACAAATCTAACCCTTCTAACAGGGTTCACAGTTCTAAATGTTTTTAAAACACGAACTCCTACATAGACACCTGGGAGTCATTTATTGCTATATATAGGAGGAAAATATGTAGCTCTCTGTGACCATGTAAAATAATTGCGATTTTACTCTTTTAAGCTGCTCCCTATCCTAATTTGAATATATAAAGACTGAATTGACAGCCAATGGAAAATATAGCACCATTAATTTCTCAGACATTTTTCTGACTGTCTTGAATGGTTATAGCTCACCTTGAGCCGATAATTTACAGTGATAACTGCCAACAGAGCTGGAAAGTGTTTTTGACGCCGATGCCCGAAATGTTGGCAGAACAGACTGGTGACTTGAAGCGTTATACTTCCACACAGAACAACATGATAATTCAAAGTCACAAGTGTCGCATTGCAAGTGATATTCATAAGGCTTCCGATTTATCAGACTACCTCGTAACTGAAATATGATCGGTTCGAATCCCTTCCAAGAAAACTGAGAAAACACAAGAACCATTACTTCCTTGTAGGTTTGCCAGTTTTAGAACGGTTGTTACGAAATCTTCATTCAGTCTAACTCAAACATAGACCATAATTTTACAAGAGGTTTTCATATTGGTTAAACAAAATGAATAGAATAAGACTAAACAAAGGTTGTGGTAGTCCGACTTTACTTGCTAACTTTGGGTTTTTCGAAACAGACTTACCCCCACATTTCTGCGCCACAGCTGTTTCGTACACAAGTGGCAAAGCTCAAGGTTGATGGAGAGTTCTTTTCCAGTTCACCTCGTAAACAGCAACTATCCAGAGTTCGAACAATTTTTCCCTTGTTTGCACTAAAGTTCTGCCACAACTCTTTGATTCGACTGGCGCAGTCTTCATATTGATCACCACATTTTTTCACACAAGCATCAAACTCGCTTTTAGGTAGTCGGTCCTTACCCTCTGCCGATTTAAAAACTATAAGAATAGCCAACAAATATGGATATGTGACTGACCAACGCATTGCACAGCGTGCCGACTAATGAAATTTTCCGTATCTTGGATAATCTACGATCGAAACCCGTCTAACAATCAACGCTAATTGGAGGAACTTGGTTAGCATTAACAGATGACGGTTTATTAACGTCCAGAATGGTTTACATCACTCATATGAAAAGTTTACGTGAGACAGCTAGCATGATGTAATTATCAACTTGTTTATGTCATACACATGAACAGTCTGGTTTAGGATTAATAACGTTTGAAAGTCACTTGGTACACTGGAGGAGCTTATTAATGGTATGTGATATGAAGTGTAATTGAAAGTGATGTTAAGCTTAATGCCACTTGAAAACATATCAATGGTTAAATAAACGTGATCCAAGTTACGACCGGTTTGCATTAGTAATGACCATGGAGATTGAAAGTTTAAATGATGACACACTGTCGAGGCTCACTCTCTGAGATAAGTGTCACATTACCAGGCGCTTTAATTGTTGACCACAAGCGTCTACAGTTTTCTAACTAGTCCTCACACATGCAGTGTTTTGATGATAGTGAAAGCGAAAACATAATGCGTAACACAAGAGCTACTTGTTAAAAATTTGACGGGGTTATTCTGCCTAGTTGATATGGATCAAGGTCATCGTGTGGTGATTAAGTTTTATCGTATTCAGCATATGAACGCATCAAGGCCAGCCGAACGTTCGGTTACACACAGTCATATGAAGTTCCTTTTAAGTCAGTAACAGATGCAAGCAAGCAATAGTAAGTCGTTCCAATTCCTGTTTTGATGCGTGTACTCAGATTACGATGCACTGCTTGTACAGCTTCAAAACAAATAGCAAACTACCTGAACGCAAACCGTTGGTTTGATGCATGATCACTTTCATCTGAATTCAACGACACTAACCGTAAACCAATTTCGTTCACGCAATACGAACGGCGTACACATAAAATATCGATAAGCCCAATTATATTAAATAATTGCAATAAACTTGAAGTAACCTACTGTCGACAACGTTCCATTAGGTAATGAATGCACGTGGTGCTGTGCGTTCATTGGAGAGTGGGCCCCAACTCATCTGTTTGACTCTAAGGTTCACATAGTACCTTGACTATATTGCTATTCCCCTTATTCGTAGCACTGAATTATTGTAATGGTTCGTGAAGCTTACCCTCAAACCGTCACTCCATCACCGGTTTTGTCAGTGTTCGTACTTAACAGAAGGAGGTAGTCTGAATGGGGAATCGAACCAGCGACCATTCGCTTCACGAGCAACTTTCCAAGTACACACTGTCTCCATCGCGTTCTCAACTACAGTGGTGTCACAACGAGTATACTCAGTCAAATAGTTAACTGTGATTAAAATGGTAGGCTTAGATTTATCAGCATAGACAACAATAAGAATAAGTCAGTTTAACTGACCAGGGATTATGCAAAGCAATTTTATTTATTCATGAGATAACAGATTAGAACGCAGAGCAGACAGCTCAACCCCTCAACATCGAGCACTGTGGTAAACACAGTGACCTATGAAACCGTGGGAAGAGGTGAATTAGAAATTGTAAGTTGTTGATAAGGCCCAAAAGAGTGCAAAATAGGGCGAAATTGGTTCCGATGGAATTCCGGAAAGCATATAAGTCAACCAACAAAAACACAACACAACTTAGTGCACAGGGTGCTAGAATTAAATGAGTTTTGATGTCATCACGAGACAGTTACATTTCTTCAGTTATGAGGACGCTAGAAATGGTTAGATATGTCGTTACTGAGTTTTCCAAACAGCAAGACTTCTATTAAGTTTTCTGTTTCCATGAGACTGCGCCATGCCAATGTGTTAGTAAAGAGCTCTGCGGTCTGATAAACTGAAACTCCTTCATCGCTATATGTCGCTATGTGGTCGCAATATCACCGCGAATAATCGTTGACTATCAGTCGGGAACTCATGAGCCGTTCTACTAGTTGCTCTTAGCTTGAGAAATAAATCCTGCCACCTGCGTAAACGCCAAGGATAATGCAATGGAGTGGAGGTCTGCTAGACTGATTAACTGAGTGGAAAGACTTTCCCCAAGCACATAAGAAACCATTACCTAGGGTAGGGGGGTAACACATAGTAAACGAGTTTGTCTTGAGTGCTTTATCTTCAAGTTAAATGAATCACACTTATATGGGTTTGCTGGACCTGGTAGATTGTACGTCAGTGGAGTAAGGGGTAGTGTGCGTCAATATAATGTTCATGACAAACTCATTGATAGTTGCCTTATACCATGTCAGTTAAACTCCGTTATAAAACAGCCAGAAAACCGATGGAAAAGCAAAAATTGGCTGGAACTAGGATTTTTGTATATCAACTGGAAAAAGAGAAAAAAACTGAAAAGGTACGTGGAACAAGTATAGAAAAATTATCCGAATAGACATCAACTTCGCTCATTCTTATTCAAAATCAGTGCAATTCAAGTCATGCCACAAGATTTGACTTAAATCATCAACTACTTGGACACACTTTAATCTAAAGCTGAGGAAAACTGATATCGTTGAAACCGTCTGAGGTGCACTTTTGGGTCATTGTTGACTATGAATGAAAAGGAACAGTTGGCTTACTGAGATGATACTAAGATCAGTATTACTGCGAGTAGGAATGTTACACAGACCGATCGGACCATTTAATCAACCGTATACTATAAAAACTTTATTGATTCGATTGGTGCCGTGTCTATTGAAATACAGAGAGGCCCAAAGGAATTGACTGGTATTCATCAGGCAAGCTTGAGCCCTTTGGCAAATGACCACTTAGCGATAGACAATGCAGAGAAGTCGGTAGCGCAAGCTAACGGTATATTTTAAATCCATAGTGAAATGAAATTTCATCACTACCTAATAACGGAAAAGTAGTCAACAGTAAATCAAGGTATTTCGAGTGGAGCTTTGTTTCTTGTCATGACTTATCTGGACATATGTGTGTTGTTGGTGGTTACCTCTGGGAATGTTATATTATGGGAAGGGGAGCACAATTTATTAGACGACTATAACCGACGATGGTTATATTTGCCCTATCAGTTGTTTATGAACTCAAAGAATTCAACTGTAGTTCGCGTTGCCATTTGCAGTTGCTTCAGAGACAAATCATATGACCGACATGATATGAGTACTGCAGAGATATCTTAAAGGCCACTGTATTATGAGAAGACTCTGAACAAAGGTGCTTCCAAGTAACAATTTCAGAAACTAAAACGAATGCTCTTTGGTAGCTGGTCCTAACACAATACTAAAGAAAAACCAAAGAAGTTTCATCTGATGGCTCATATATTTGAAGCAACATTTCTTTTTTTTGCACTTCATACTGAGGAAACTGTTTAGGGCTATTAATGGGCAGTAACAATTGGATCCATGAAGACAGCTTGCATGGAGACTATCATGGTGCTGCGTTTGAAGCTATGGTGTAAGCCATGCAGTTTGTTAGTTAACTGAGAAAAGAGATATTTATTTAAGGATTCCCATTGTTTGGCTGCAAATCTAATGATGAACCAGGCTGCAAGTACACTCTGGAGAACAGATTATCCTTACTAGGCGAATCGTTTAACCATGTTCGCCTAGATCACACATATACTTTGCAGTGGCAATGCCATACCAAAAGTCATTTATAAGTTTCACTTTGTGGATTGTGAAGATCCGAGATCTGCGGATGTGCTGGCGCAAATTAAGTTTTTATACGACCCTCTTGGCTCATTTGCTCCGATAAGCATTTCAGATTGAGTAGGTTACGATCAGTGGGCATGAAAATCACTATGATGTGTCACCATTAACATAAATGATCTGAGGGTTTGAACAGAATGGGGAAAAGGTGTCTCCCTAAACAATTCATATAATTAGATACATTACCTTCCCCCAGCTTCAAGCTCATGAATTATAGTTACATAGAAACTTGGGCCTAGCGATTCTCCCATGAAGTGGGTTAGCCGAAAACCTTATGTGAGTGTGAAGAGTGTGATTACGTGTGGTTGTTCAAGTGTGGTGTCCAACCTGAAATAGTCTATATCCTTGAAATTCAATCATCAGTTTCTATTCTGCTCGGGTGGTTCCATGAAATCCTTGCCTTCAACCTAACCGAGATGTTTCTGATCACAGAGTTGTTGACTGGAATGCACAAGTCGTCTCTATTTTTACTTCTTTCGAAAGGATTGAACAGGGTGGACGCTATTCATAGAGTTTTATAGTCGATAACTTCGATATGTTTGTTTAAACATCTCTACTTTGGGGTTACTGGTACTGTGGTTACCATGCTATTAGCACAAGCGAAATGACTGGATTACGAAGTTTGGCCCGGACAAAGATATTAACTATAGGTAAGCACCATTAAGAACAAAACTCGATTCCAATGTTTCTTCACGAAGTGGGCCAGCCGATAGCTTTATTTGAATGTGAGAGCTGCGATCGAATATAGGTCGCATTCACATTGAAAAAGACAAATGTTTCTACGTATGACCTTTGTTCCACTCTCCTCGGGCCCCTACACAAAACAATCAGTTATATGCAGCAAAAGGCGCGGCAACAAGAAGAGCAATTGATGGCGACGAGTCCTAAGGAAAAATGGTCGTAAACAATCGTCAGCGCTGTTAGGTTTGTTGTGTCTTACTTCGAAACCGCGCGCGAAAATCTGAATTAACTCTTGGATGAATGCTATGGGGATTTTCAATTATCTTGGATACTTATCAACGGTTTGCCCCCAGAAAGTAAGCTAGTTTAAATTTGACCTTCGAGAACAATTAAATTTCAACCGATGTGAGCAAATTGTTACAACCGGCCTCAAATTGTACATACTTAGCGGTCGAATTGCGAATTTTTTTCCACGGACAAAAGTGATTTCCCCGTTTCCAATCGTGATTGAACTCATTTGACTAAACAAATCCCCTGTAACCGCGATCACAGATTAATTGGCAGAAATAACCGGAACGTACGACAATAAATAGTGGACCACACTCCAAGTGGTGATTAAACCTGATGATGCGACACACGTTTGCAGTTCAGTGGACAGGTCGAATTCCGTATTCGCAAATGAACGAGGAACATAAGTTCGAATGAGTCTGTTCTCCTTCCGATCTTCTGGTCTCAGCAAGCGATTGTTCATCGGTACATGTCGTTTCTTCGGTGCAAAATTTCAAGGTTTGAAGTACAAAGTGAAGTGGTGTTTTGTTGCACTTCAATGCCGCCAGTGGCCTGGTTCATTAGGGCTGTGGGGAAGGTAGCAGAGACTCTCGCATGTAGTTCATTAACCAAGTGAAATAAAGTACAGCCATCCCCTCTTTGTGAGGTCAATTTGGAACACAAGTGGTTGACATTTATTTTTCGGAAGTTTCTGCCGTTCACATTAAGTAGGCTAATAAAATTATTAATACAAACGATGTGGAATAAACCTTTCCTGGAGTGAAGTTATTTCATAATCATCAATTATTTGGTCTCTGTAAACCAGATAACCGTCTGTATGCGTACGCTTATGATTGACCTGCCAGCCCTTCCAGGCTAATATATATTTGATAGTGGTTCTACAGAATTAGAGAGTCGAACTGGCATACTGTCCTCAAACACCATGGACCAAACAGCTGGAGGATTTATCCCTGGAAGTAGTCTATCAAAAGGGTGTGGAAAAAGTCTTCAGAAATCTAAATTTTCTTTCCGCCCAAAAGTACCCCACGTCTAGTTTGGTGTGAATACAGAGAACAGTGGATAGCTTTTGTAAATCAACGTTCAGAATTCCCTGAGGGAAATGAGCACTGGAGCGCTTCAGGAAAACCAATCTACAGAATTATTATATTGATAAGCTTACAGTGAGGTGTGAACACCTCAAACCCGCAGCTACGTATAAAGTTATCCGCCAAATCTTATTCACCTGTCGTTTTATCTGCACAAAAAGCAACGTCTGTTTAATATCTAATGTCAAAACGAGTTACAAATCAACGAACTAGGTTTCAGTGGCTGTCAATCCACGACGACCTTCGATTAGAACAAATAGGACGATGGGTGATCAAAGGACATCCGTCATAGTTTACGTGAGGCAAAGTAGCTGACAACTTAGAATCGTCGATTGAACATGCAATCGCATCTCATCAACTAGCATTTGTTGATGCTACTCCAGGCGATCGTAAAAATGCAACCCGCGACTTATGATCCACTGGCTGATGAATTCTACTACACGACTACTCGGATTCAACTCTTTGTCAACTCTCGCGATAATTGGTGTATTTCTGTATTAGTATGGTCGAAATGTACGAAGTGCTTTGCTAAACAGTGACTGGTGCTAGATTTGCAGCCCCCAGCTGCGAGATTATTTATTGCTCAATATCGTTGCTTTTCATGCTGATTTGTTTATGAGTTACCCTCTCAGTTAAGTAAGCAGGTAAGCAAAACGTTTTTATTACTGGACGTCCACTGACATTCAAAAACGATGCCCATGCCTTTTCAGAAAGAAATCGGACAAACTTGGCAGTACTCGCAAGCAAATCGCGGGACTATTTGCGTGGGTAACTCAGGTTTTCAATTAAATTCTCGTGGTACTATTGTCACTAGGGCCTTTTCCCCATGGTTCTTCGTGGTGTGATTTATGACATTCCATTGCTCACATGGAAGCTTCTGTTACCTGGAGCCAATTACATCTCAGAGGAAAGAAAGTGCTCTTTTATTTTGTGAGACGAGGTGTTTGTGTTGATATTATTCTAAACTGATTGTATTTTTGTATCAATGTGTAGTGCTTGCAATTCGTAAATGAGCATTGTGCTATTGTGGACTGAATGCCTGAATACTTGCGCTGTACGTAACGCGGATTACATTACGATTTCGTTGGATCATTTGCTATGTTATTGTATCAGCTTAGAAACTAACCCTGGGTTTGAGCTAAGTAAAATTCCAATTACCGTCGCTTGTTTCTAAGTACTGTATCTGTCGCCAACGTCAGTAAACATCTTATGATGGATTTTTGCAATTTGGGAAATCTGCATATTCATTCCATTTTGCGAGATACTGAAGACTACCAGGAGTGTTTTGAAATTTGATGTATTATCTGTAAAGATATGAAAGAAGAGAAGAAAACACCGCATTCCTCCACGATTATTGGCGAGAATGCGTATGTTTTAAGTAATATCTAGCGTTCCCTAATTCGCCTCTTTCACTTCCATACGCTTCTTTGAAACGTGTTCATCCTGTCAACTTCGGAGTCGCAAAAACAACTGAAAGGTGAACAGATGAAATCGAGATATCCGTAAATTTTTCGTTCAACTTCAAACCCAAGCGTCAATCTGTTTGGTTCAAACTTATTCCAAAGAACAAATTCTTCCATCTGACTTCTGATTCACTACTCTTATTGTAAATTCCATTAGTTCTACGCACCATATAACGCAGATTAGTCTACTATCGGTGAGCACATCACTGAAGTACATTAGAGGAAGTCTAGGGCAAATACATGTAGTTGAAACGAAAACGCCCAAAAATCACATATTCATTTAAAACCGTCCATTGCGACTAAGGAGTCTATCGTTTACCAACTGTATGTAAAAACTTTACTCACTAGTGCGCGTTCTAGACATTTGTATAGTAATTCCTATTTTTCAATAATTAACATTGTTTTACTATTGTATAGTAATACGTTTGCGTCAATTCTCGCGTGCTGCTCAAACAGTGTAAAGTAACCTTGTAACGAAATAGAAAATTTGTACACACCTCTATGCTCCTTCTTGATGATACAACACGGATCTTCCACTCAATTATTTAACTCCGTCTTACCACAAGCCTCTTCACAGTACCAATCTAGCTCCAGCGCCCTAATCGCAACCAAACCGCACCTGTGCTGCTCGGATGTTGGTAAGTTGAAATGTTGTGGAGGTCATCCTAGATACACGTGAGCATTCCCTGTGAAATCAATACCTCGAATGTTGCAACTGTTTAGAACTCCGTAGTTTTTATGTTCCATCAGTTCCTTTTGTCGTCATTGATCGTCTAGTGAGGTACGCATACAAGTGGACGGACATACAGTAATTCACAAATGACCACTACACACCTGAAGTAACACTTCACAATCACAACTGGACCACTCAGGTTGACAAAGAGAAGAATGAGACGGTACTGACCATAAGCTGTTTACATTTTCTGGGAAGTTAGAAAGCGACAAAAAGACGTTCCTTCTTCGGGCTTTAATTACCCAACCCGCTGGCCCGAAAATATAGTTTGTCGCAAAAACATGGGGTATGTTATCAGTAACTTGAGTTGGAAGTGGAGGAGCTAAGGCGGATATTGCAACGCATCATGGGTTTTGGAAAGATTTGTGCAGGTGTACGAGTCGAGCGGACACTGGATGTAAGGTCACAAAAGTGGGAATATAATATGATTACGTAGGTGAAGAACGATATGAGTGACTAATAAACAAACTGCTTGTTCAGTGTTGCTGGCATACTGGACTCACAACGGGGTGAGTGGGAAATGACTGAGTACTACTAATTGCAATCAGAATCCCCTGATGAAGATTCCGAAATCAGTCCTATGTAAATCCTCCAAAAAAGATCTATATACAGTACTTATCATACTTCACACTTTCTCAGGTCATTACTCCCTAAAACGCCCGACGATACGAGGCCAGATAAGCTGTTCGCTCTCCATGCATGTACCAGCCATCTAATCAATCAGCTATATAATGCATATTTTAGTGAGGAATTCGACGCACTTGTAACCTGTATTAATTTCACTTTGTTTCTCTGAGGCTTTTTAAGCATCTTTTCATGATACCTAACAGAATTCGTCATCTAACCTGGCTGATAATGTGACCGTTAAGTAAGCCCGTCGAAAATCTATGTGGAACTGCGCAGTTCACAGCACTGCATTCCGTCTTCTTCAAAACTCATCACTATATGTCTGACTAGATATAAATATATATATATGGCATACAAATGAAGATTTCTTGGCTGGAAGCTGCATAGCCTCAGAACTTGTTGGAACTTCGACAAGAGGATCAGAATTGAGTGTTTCGAAAACACTTCATAAACAAACGTCACAAAGTCTAATGCATGACCGATTGGCACCGTTGCATTCAACACTGTTTGGCGGCTGGCCAACATGTACAAATAGTCTCATGTATAGAACTATACACAAAACTTCCTAATAGTAACATAAACTAAAATTTCAGCTGATGAGACAGTAGTGTACACCTGGAAGTGACATATGAGAGATAGAACGTAACTTCTACTGGAAGTGAGTTCAGATAAAAACAGGAGACGTTTTTCAAAGGTAATTTTATTAGTGTGTAGTGGTTTACTTCAAAAGGTGCAAAACAATACGTCGCGTTGTCCCGACTCACAATATGCTGCATTATTTATTACCACAAATGATTGCCAAAAAATTGTGTGATGGTTTGGTATACAAGAAGTTAAACCTCACAACAGTTTCAGGCGAGGTAAACTAGACAAATGCAGAAGCGTCTCGACGTCTGTGAACATGACCCCATCTTTTGCGATAAAAGAATTACGCTTGCTTTTAAACAATTGCTGCTCGCTCGCTCATCGTCTAATTGGCATCATTGAACTGGGAAGCATTGATTCACTTTCCAGTGTAAAATATTCGAAAGGGAACACAGAACTGTCATCCATATTGTGGTGGATTATGAAACCGGAGGAACGAGTATTCTAACACTCGGCGGAATGTCTCAGCACAGGGGGAGGTATGTCTAAAAACCCACAGCAAGCGGATCGGGGACGGTGTGGGCGACCGGATGAGTCATTGCTCAACTTAATCGGACCAACAGGCGATACATGGCAGACAAAATAGGATGGTTGCTCAAATCGGAGGCGCGATTATGTCAACACTCGGAGGAATATCTCGACACGGTCGTAGAATACAGTCAAAGCCCACAGTAATTAGATTGCGGACAATATCAACGACCGGACGAGCTATCGTCCAACGAAATCGGACCAAACGGACGAGGAATGTCAGGTGGAAACCCCCGATAGAAGGCGTCGGTCACACATATAAATCGGGCAGAAGTGCACACCCCGTGTGAGCGGAAACCTGGGGTGTGTTATGGACCGGAATTCTGTCTCATAAACACGATCGCACACGTAGCATGACAACCAGTGAGTTGGACGATACAAACTTGTGGTGATTGTCACTGAACCTATTTCTCACTACTGTTTTATTACATTGCTGACTATAAGTTGTGCAATTGCGCTCGTGAGATAAATTACCTGCTTTGCTTAGTTCGGTTGTTATTACTACTGCGTCGAAGCTAGCTCTGGGGTTGAGCTAATTCAACTAGTTAGTTAGTTCGGTTGAGCTAAGTTATTTACTTCATTTCATTATTTCTGGAACTATCACAATAATCCTATAAGAAAAAAACTACTATCTGAGGAAGGTTCGAGGACGAAACTTGGAAAACTTCCTTATATATCCTAGCCGGCCGTCATCATTCGCTATGATAAAAAACTGTTCCACGGGGCCCAATCTAGAGAACTGTGTGAGAAGTAAATCACCGCGGAGTTGTCGAAATTCAAGTGGATACAAATCAAGAATTTCAGGTCGATTCTCGTACGCAACATTTCTCAAGCCTATGACTAGCTTGGTAGCCGCGCGCTGGACACGCTCAACAGCTAATATGTCTTTCTTCATGCTGGTATACACGACTTGATTAGCATACACTAGGAGCAGCCTTATATAAACCTCGCAAAGCGTTTGAAACGATTGCTCGTCTATGCGGAAGAAAATGTGCCCAATCATCTGGCAAATTCCTTTTTTGTCACCATCTCATGGTAATTTACAAAGGACAACATAGACATCATCCAGATGCCTAGATCTTCTTCAGAACGATTTTCGTGATATCCACTTTGCTGAACGACATGTGTGCACTTGTTATCACTTAGTAGAAAACTCCAATAGTCCGACCAACGCTTAATCGCGTTAATATTAATCTCAAGTGCAACGGGATCAGTTGTATTTCAGATTTTTCTGTAATCGTCGTATAGAAGGGCGTTGCTGGAAATATTTTCCGGAAGGTCGTTGATGTAAATCAGAAATAACAGATAACCTAGCACTGACCATCGAGGAACTCTCGCAGAATTGAAAGAGGGAGATGACAGATCTGATCCGGTTTCAAGTCTAAAAGTTTTATTATCGAGGAAAGAGACAATCCAGTGAAGAACCTCTCCTCGAATACCACAGGCATCCAACTTTTGTTTCAAGGGGCCTTGTGGGATACGGTCGAAGGCTTTGGCAAAGTCAACGAAGATAGCATCTGAGATAAGGCCATGACCTTCTAGCCTCCGTCATACCATCCACAAAAATAAGTATATTTGTTACGCATGGCCGGTTATGGAGGAAGCCATGCTGGGTAGAAGAAACATGATGGCTTCATAAGAAAGGCTGACTGGCCTATAGCTAGCCCGAGAGTGTCGGTTGCCCGCTTTAAAGGTGGGTGTGACCGTCGCCTCTTTCCATGCATTAGGGAGAATACCAGCATGTAGTGTCTGTTGAAACAGCTTATAAAGAGGCTCCTCCAGGTTCTTTGGGAATTCTGGAATGGATCTTGTCAAGACCCATGGCACTGTGTGAATGAACATTAAACAAAAGGTCGTCAACACCCAACACAGAAAACTCGGCTGTAATGAGTGGTAGTCTGAAGTTCTCCTGCTGTATGATAGGGTGCCAATTCGACGTGGTAGACTGCCGAGTAGTACTCCCTGAATAACTCGACCTCAACTAGGGTATCAGATAAAGTCTCCCCGTCAGGCATTTGCAAAGAAAGAGCTGAAGGTTTATTCTTTCTTGGCATATACTTAAGTATGAATTTCTTGTTCTCGCGGGCTCTGAGGAGGACCTTTTGTTGTAGGAGTTTGACGTGTTCACGGATTTCTCGCCTGCACCTATTTCGAACGTTATGAAACGCACTTAGGCCCTCCGAGTTTCCTGTTGACTTATACCTCGCGAACAAATAGGAACGGTCATTGAAGAGACGACTTATTATGCGCGGAAAGAATGAGCGGCAAGAGAAAATTCACAGTTTGTGCGGTGCAAACAAGTCATCCGCTTTCTCAATTGCGCTTTGAAAGGCACCGTAGTTCTGGTCCATGAAGTTATTATCAAGAAGAAGTAAACCTGAGTAGCTTTGCAGTCCGTTAAAATAAGCTTGACCAAAATTTCGAACTGTGTACTTTTTTACTGGTTGTTTCAACCAGTGACAGATAAGATCAAAGGTAAGCAGTGAGTGGTCACTGTGTCCAAGTGGCGGCTTGATGATCACTGTCTACCTGGTGGCTGTCATTAGGGATGACTCAGTGAAACAGAGAGGTAATCTGACCAGAACGATGCGGCGTCGAGGCACTGACATGTTATGTCCACGCCCTCTGTTGTATCAGCATCGATAAGGAAGTCAAGAATCCGCTGTCACATTTCTGGTGGGAAACTGATGCCCAGCTTATCTTTGGTGCGTTAAAATCTCCCACGATAAGCAGACTAAGGAAGCGTTTTAGTTCTAGGAAGTTGTCTAGGTTTACCAGAAGAGTGTCATCATCGACGATAACTAATTCCCTCTAGTAGTGAGTCTTGGCCACGCAATGCTAATCAAAGCCATACAGCGTCACATTTATCGGAAGACTGAAGTCCACCCATAATCGTGGGTGTCGGGAGATATCGCTGAAAGAAAAACGCAGGGCTTCCCCATTCTCCCGTGGGCAGAGCCAGCCCAGTAAACTGAATACCACAGGACACTTAGATCATTCTCACTTATGTCGGCTGTAAGTCAGGTCTTCGTGGAAGCAACCATATAGGATTGAGCATCGTGAATTGACTGTCTGATTTCCGGTAATTTATTGAACAGATTCAGGCAGTCCGTATACATGCACTTAAAAGCTACTTCCTCGTTTGATTTCGCGACAAAGAGAAAGAAGAATGTTAGGAAAAGCTTGCGAAGGAACACCTAGGACTGAGGAGGTTGGTGGGGTTGGACTCGGACTGTCCTGCCAAATTGTTCTGATGGCCCTCCTTTAAGGCTGCAGGCACAACATCACTGCCTGTGCAAATGTCAACGACCCTACGGGACGCTTGATCAGCAATCTTGGTTTCATAACTTGCGACCTTTGTTCCCCTGTTAAATTTCGCTTTTTGAGAGGGTGTTTGGGAATCTTCACCCACGGAAACTTTGACTGTTTCGTCTGCTGGGTGCGATGTTTGCAGGTTAGCAATGTGCACCAAGTTACGAGGCCAGTGTTAGGAATATCTGATGGGGCGGGCCAAACAGGCTACTTCCGTTCCGAATTCTTGGGAAAGGAATTTTCGGCGGAGTTGTTTGGTGGGTTTGGGGACAGGTAACTCGGAAAACGACTTTCATGTGGTTTTGGTGTCTCCGACACTTGTGCCCCTATTTGGGGCGTCGGCCGTTGGATTGGCGACTACCAAAGTGGCGTCTCTGCTTACCGCTACAGACACAAATTTAAATGGATACTTCTGGAGCAGAAACGACGACCTTAATCCCCAGTTTCAGCTTCCGGCCTGCTATGCTTTGTGACTTAGTCTTAGTCTGCTACTCGCATCTCGGTAAGGGTACCGAGAGCGATCGAAAGACACACCTCTAAGGTGGGCGCTGGCGCACTGCAAAGCCACAGTTTTTCCAACTACTGTCACGGGGCTGAGCATGCCCCATAAGGTAACCGAAATGCCGAGTGACTTTTTGGTTGTCTTGAGGCGTAGCCTGCTGGCGCGTACCAGGCTTGTGAAGTCCGGGGAGAATGAAGAAGCTAAGACTAATTTGGCTAACTCGGTTGCACAAGGTGTTGCAGAGAAGGGGCCCCATAAAACAACTCTCCTTCCTTTGATAGCCTTCACGTGCATTTTTGCCGCAGCCTCTTCTGTATATGCAGCTGGTAAGGAAACTGCCTTTTTGGTGATTGCAACACTAGGGAGGGCAAGCGCCTTGTACTCATTCAAGGACTGTAGTGCCAATTTCAATTCAGATAGAGCCCGTTGGTACTAGTTCATCCTACTCGCCGTGGGAGAAACAAAAGGAGACAGAGGGTTAAGAAGGGCTCCGCATTTGTGGTCGCACATTTTCTGCGTCATTTCATTTTTCGTGGTGCGCGCGTGACCAGTCAGCGGCGCTTTAAATATCATGAAACCTGCAGCTCACGCATTTAAAACCGAAAGATGAGAAGACTAGCTGTTTGTACTGGTCTTCGCTGAGACTAGTATATTTGAAGTGATACCATTTCTGACACTGATAGCACTGTATGCCGTTTTGCGCGGACATTTTGTACCAGTAAAAACCTCGAGTGCTCACTGCCTCGGTCAGTGTCTGCCGAGTTTCAGCAAAATCAGCTAAATCTAACGCGAGTCACAGTTGACAGGGACAATCAATATACAATATAAACCAATAAGTTTGTTGTTATTCAACAACGTAAAGGACAAAGCGGAAAATCAGTTATTACATAATCCAAATAATGCAATACATAATGAGTTAGTACGTTGTTCGACAACGACTAACAGTTGCCGTGTAGAATCTTTTGATGCACAGAGCGCAAACAGAGAAAACGTGTGAGGGGACAATGACACTACGGAATTATCTGTCCCAACGGTCATGTAGTGGCCTGGAGCTGACCCCTGTCTGCTTGCTGTACGATGTCTAAAATTCTTCCCAAAATCTTAGATCTTGCATCTGGCATCTGCTTGATGCCTGCGATCGCATTTGTTTGTTTACATGCTTGTCGGCCTATGCAAACCAATGGCACTACACACAAGTTTGGCTTCATTGAGCGCTCGACAATCGTATCCCTAACCTCCCTAGTGACTTTCGCTTACCGGTGTCGTTTAGCACCGGTCGAGACCTACTGTAGTTATCGTACAATATACGTTCGGTCTCTCCCAACTATTCGTATTCTTACTTCGTGTCTGGCATTCATTACGTTCAGATTGGAAGTGTTATTTTAGTACACGAATTCACTGAAGTTACCTCTACCATGAATTCGCAAACTCTTCCGAGCAGCAAAACGGATTGAATCCATCGAAACTACTTTTATTTATCATGGCGGAACTTCAAACCTATGCACTTTCCTGAACAATCGTTCTTTCTTCTGTGGAGCCCATATGTGGTTAGTTGCTAGCAGCGTTCTCAGAGGAACACAATAGTATGCACACTTCCTTTCAGCCCTAGTGGATTGTTAATGTTCCATTTGCCCATTTTTGCTTATCATTTTCTAATGACATTCACAGTAGAAATTTTCCGAAAACTAGAAATTTGACGAAGGGCACCATTAAGTTTGTCAATTCCAACCGCTTTTGGTTTTATTTTGGCTACATGTTTACTTGTATACTCGTTTCGAGAAGCATATGTCTATCTGTAGTAATTGCTTCGCTCTTATATTCAAAACCGGTGGACCATAAATGCGGACGAAGCAATTTTGATCACTCTCTACGAATCAGATTCTTTATAAATTAGTGAAGTTTCTGGAACGTGTCCCCTGTATCAAGTTATTGCGACGTGCAGTCGAAGCCATTAAGCACGCATGGGTTGAATCTCAACTGTGTAAAGAGTGGGATCTTGTGTTGTTGGCACTGTCTTCGGTTTTGTTTATGTAAGTCGTGTGTATGGTCTACTGGGCCTTTGGCTCAGGCCTGTTTGTATCGTTTCCTATGACAGGACTTGCTGGAACCCCTACTTCGGAAGAACGCTGTCACCCGTTGTTTCCACATTGCCTCAAAGTTGGTCCGCAAGTGTTACGTGCATTCAAAATAAAAAACCGCCTGATTGCTTGCTACACTATGTCTGTTTGGTCCGAGGTCAACATTAGCATCGCTTGTCTGCATCGCTGTTTATCGTGAGTCATATACGCCACTCGAATTCAAATAAAATATCCCAAATGGCGGTTATCCTCACTGTTCTGTTTATTTTCTGTGTTCATATTCACGAACCTTTTGCGGACAGTGGTAAATACTTGACAACGTTTGCACTGCTGTTTGAATCTTTACTCTAAGACCGTACTTCTCACATGAATACTTCGTATTTTTTGATACTATTGCACGGTATAATGAACCTTGGGAAACAGACAAATCCTAAGGGATTCTTTTTAAGTAGGAAATGACATCGTGGTTTCGCTTGCGTATTGCTGTCTCTTTGACAGGAAACCGGACTATGTTGCTAGGGGAATTCAGGTACGACCCATAAAACACGCCAACCCTGACCCGAAGTCGGCCCGACTATGTCAAAAGTTGGCAAAATGTTGGGTCTGAGTAGGGGTACAGCCAACTCATGAACATAACTTACATAATCGTGAACAAAGGTGGCATTACCACGCTATGTTACAAACGTGATAATCAAATGACATAGAAGTAACGAACTATCCTGTATAAACAGAAATTTCAACCAAACGTCAACCACCTATGATCGAGTAAGATTTATCTATTACATGGAAACATATCGTTTTTAGATTATTCACTACCATTATTCAGCGACAAAAATGATCCCACAAAAATGTTACATTCAGTGAGATTTCTAGCTTTGGTTGGTCAGCGGAGAGACAAAAACAGTTCAACATCTGTATACTGACGAATCTATTAAGTTTTTGCTCTCCTGTTACACCCTATTCTTCATACCTATTGCGTTCATTGTTCACATTAACTATTTGTCTATTTTTTTGAATCAATGCACACTCTGTCCTGGCTTCTGCTTGCACGTGGTCGTTGTTATCGATAGGTAACTGTGGCAACAGTCGATTTTAATACGCTGGAGGAACTGAAATCGCCGGAATTTCCTTGCTATTCAAGAGGTACGTTCTTCCAACGCATAGCGGACTTAGTGTGATAGAATTTATCGTGACCGGTTGCTGTAGATTGTTTTGTAACATTGTCGATTCATTTCTAGATTCCACTGCACTAATTCTGGCCAACTTGGTAGAGTCAGCCATGTGGTTTCTGGGAAGTCAGGTATGAGTTGACGACTGTACCGAACTCAGGTGTACATTAAGTACTACTGAATGTTGATCGCAGTGTGCACAATGTATAGTTCATGTACCGTATCTTCTGCATCAGTGACACTTCATAGAACTCAAAGTACAACTGTGGTTTCCACTAACGCCTAGATGGTTGTCTGCAAGTGGGCCGGCACCTGATTTGCACTCAAGTTTGTTAGCCTGGATATTTTAATACACAGGAATAAATTTTAGTCGAATGCCTTGTACATTGGTGCCGTCTTTGATCATGCCAGGTAGGTCATTTAGATAAAGCCTAGGGAACAGAATTTCTGACATTGCGAGTTTTAACGGATTAACTTCTGCTTCGGGTACGAACGTTCCTGCCAACTATAACCAGACAGGCACTCCGCAGGTTCCCTATCTACTTGTCTATTAATATGACCGACTGAATGAAACTTAACTTCCCATGTTCGAAGTAACGTTAATTGTTGCAATTTTTAACCGAAACGCTTACTTTTATTTGATCTTGGCCGACGTGGATGAATAAGTATTCTACATTTTCTTTAAGCGGCACATTTGTGTACAGTGATACGGCATCTAAGGAAGCTATTTGCAGGCCAACCACAAACGGCTTACACATTTTCGCCTATATTAAAAAAAGCACAATGGCTAGGGCAAGCTACCCCCTTACGTGCCCGTTACTATGGTGGCCATGACGCCATAGTCGAGCGGATGTGTCTGGACTGTAGTTGCGAGGTATTTACCGGACATGTTCAATTTTCCCGCCTGTTCGATGCTTGTGAGAGCCAAGAGGGTTGAAACGGTTATCCAACTCTTCAGCGATGGTCTGTAGTGGACAAGTGGGTATGCGCTAGACCCTTTCCTGAAGAGCAATCGAAACGTAGTCCCAACAGGCATCGAACTAAAGAAGGCAGCAGGGTTTGGAAACAAACCGTATATTTCCAGCAATATTTGGAAATATGATAAGTAGTTAATTCTAGCCTAGTCTGGGACCAACGGCAGCAACCAAGAGGAAAAGGGAGAAAAGCGCGAGATGGGCCACAGCCCACTCGGCGGCACTCAAAAACGCGCCAGGAGAAAAGTGCGTAGAACCTTCGAGTGCGTTAAACAACGCTCGAAAAGGGTTCAATTAAACGACCTTGAAGAATAGAATAATAGATGAGTCGTTAGGAAAAGAGCAAGCATTCGCTGCGAGCAATTAGTTGCACGACTGAAGAAAGTGGCACTGAGTTCATATCAGGCCTCCTATTGCAGGTATACAAAGAATCATGCGTACAGAGCAAACAAGCAGGAAAAACACGGTTGCAGCCGGGATCCTTAGAGAAGCCACACGATCCCTGGTCACTACAGGTCCATGGGACCACCCGTTTACAAAGCATCTCTCAACTCCTTCCGGGGCCTTTTTCAATGCTTGCTCATTTGCAGACCATCCACAAACGGCTGACCGATTTCAGTATATGAGGCAATAAAGAACAACAGCTGACTAAAGTAAAGCGTTTGGTGATTCGTTATATTAAACGACTAGGTAAGATTAACAAACCCAAACTGAACGTTCCGACTTAATAGGAAGATAATCTTGTTCTGACCGATCCTAGTAATGAAGTTAGCTATTGAATTGGAATTGTACATGATGAATTAATCATACTCAAGATCGGGGGAAGTAAAACCCCATACATTCAAACTTTGAAGTGCCCCTGTATCTTGGACTTATCTTACCGATGGAGTTGATTCGTCCAAACACTGTTGTGCTTATCATGTCACTGCTGTTCATATGGCGAAGTAGTTATGATATTGCTGTATTTTTCTTCTAGCCCATCTTTCCGAACTTCAGACGACTGGACAGAATATGAGACCACTCGTCAAAGCGATCAGCTTTATTCGGTAGAATTATTGTGGCCACATTATCCGGCTTCTAAACCAGCACATCAATAACAACGGAAGTGTGTGCCATGGGGGTCCAGCTTGAGTACAATTGTAGACACCTGTATTGATGCAGAGATAATTGACGGTGCTTCCTTTTGCTTTGGAGCACTCCAAAACCTTTATATAACAGTCTGCACCGTCTGGCCTGCCGCCTTACGTATGAGTATATGATAAATAAATGCATGTTGTGCGAACCAAAAGGGAAACTTTAATTTACTTTTATTTACTTCCCAACCAAGGTGGTTTTTTCACCATTTAGAGGACAACTGTTTCTTAACAGCTGCTGCCAAAGGTTTGCCTCATTCGACTCCAATGGATGCGTTCTAACGACATCACAGCAAGGTGAAGACTTCGACCTGCCATCGGATAGTTAGCATTTGTCATATCTTTTTATTCTTCACACAAAAAGCCGCACAGCTCCCACATTTTGTTCCAAGTTGTATTCACTCATCTTATATGCACTTAAACATCTACCCGGTCGCTAGCCCATGAAATATTCACACATCCGAACACATACATTCACACACATTCCAGCTAGACATGGCTTGGTCCTATAGAAACATGAGAAAAATGACACGTTTAAACCTGAATTGTTAGAGAGAAAAACGGCACACTGATACAAGAACAAAATCGCTTGACACGATCTCGACACAGCTGAAGCCTAACTGAGCTCGCATATCACACCCGACAAAAATGGAAATAATCACGGATTTAATCTTCTACCGTTGATTATCGCTGGAATATCGTCATTCATTAAGAAGCATTCAGGGTAAGATGGATCACTGTTACATTACAAGTGATTCAGAAACAGTTGTCTGCTTTTAAGCCAGATGTTGCTTCACTACACCCGCTCACAGTTTGATTGAAAGTATCCCAACTTCATTTTATGACATTAGTTAACACGCCTCTTCCAACTGACATTGTGGGAGAACGTGGCTTATGTATGAAAGCCTGCAACCTGGAGTGAATATTGCTAGTTGCACTCTACAAACATGTGACTGACAGGACAGTTGAAGGCGAGAAACCGTAATCTGCGTCAAAAATTCTCTCTGAAGAATCCTAGTATCGAACTGAATTCTACAGGTGGTTTCCGAATCAATATGCTGCATCCATTACGAAACTTCCTCAACCTGTTTTGTTGAAACCATGTACCGTTCACTACCAGTCAGCGAACAAACTAACACCTCTACCTCTGGTCGCCACACTTTTCAAGTTTCTGCTTGAACAGGGTTTTCAGCAGAAATTACTTGGAGCTTTTAGTGGGAGTGGATAACGTGCCTGAAGGTAGAGCAGATGCCGGGGACTGTGTGTTTATTTTAGGCCTTAAACTCGCAACCTACGCCCAGAAACATGCCAAGTAGCGAAAGCCACACCGTTCACTTCTACCAAACCACGTGTCTACCACCAGATGATTTACAGTTTACGCCACTCAAGTGACGCACCTAAACGCCTAAACCGACAAACACGTGACGAAGGACCACATACAAAAGTTCAAACAAAGGTCGGTGGCCCCTCTTGCGTTTTGCTTCTTCATGACTAATTTGTGGGTTTGCTCCTGCATCCAGAAAATCACGAAACTCAAATGTAAACTACGGCAGTAGCACACCACGGCTTTATAATATATAATAACGAATTTGTTGTTCTGTTAAGAAAGAATAAAATGGCTTTTTAGCTGAAGATTTTTAAATCGGAAAATTTTACATCGGCCTGGTTCTCCATGCATCAGCACATGAGCAAACACTTAGCATTTCGTCGTAGTCATATGCAGTCGTCTAACCTTGATATGGCAAATGTGCCAAAAATACATCAAGCAAAAGTCTGCAAGAACGGTAGCATGACTGGATTTTTTACAAATGCACCGGTTTTCCTTAGGACTTCGTAAACCGCGCGAACATACCTAGCCACGACTTCTTCTGCCCGAACAATTCCTAACACGAAGGATGTCCAACCGTGAGAAAGAAAAACGGACTTATTCCTGCCAGGAAAGCGAATTGGTACACAAAACTACGCTACTGTCAATCAACTGCCCATAAAGCACGCCAACTGTGACCCGGATTCGACCCATTCCTTGCAAGAGTTAGCACAGAGTCGGGTCCGAGCAGATGTACAACAAAATCAAGAGCCAGCACGACTCAGGCTAGGGTCGTTTTGGAGTAGGTCAGAGTTGATTCAGTGTTAGCCAGTCAAAATGTACGCTGGCAACACCTTTTTACATTTCGGGTTATTTGCTTCAACCACTAAAGCAACTCGAAATTGTATAATCCAAAACTTACAGACCGGTGAAATTATTCGATAGGTTTTACTAACTTTTCTCGCAATCAACGTTTCTTATCGGGTGATCTTATTTAGCAGGAACTGTCAAGCTAGTTTAACACGTTCATTATTGTCCTGAAGCGTTTACTTTGAACGCTCTCAAACGACCTTATGCGAATCGGTATAAAGATGGACAACTGGCACCTCGGAAAACTCTCCAAGTCGACCCTACGATCGTAAGGTATTTATCTACGTAACCGTTGAACACGTATAAATAACAACAAAAACAACGAATGCCGCGATAAACAAAGGAATGATATATTTGGGATGATGTAGTGGAACAGATGTGTGAACTACAATAATTCTCGATACAAAAATAACGAGTGAAGTCAAGGACTGGACTCACCAAAGATTGACAATGT
>JTDE01002806.1:7994-36688 GCA_014338405.1 Paragonimus skrjabini miyazakii | reverse complement strand
CGACACCTACCCACTTTGCTCAATGGAGCAGTCAAGGCCACTGCAAAACTGGTCATATGACGAACGTTTATACCAGGTTCACATCAAGATTGTTCTGAATACTTTACAAGAGTATGCCCCCCCCCCCCCCTAAAAGGAAATGCATTATTAAGTGCCCTTGATTTATCGCTTGTTGTGATGACTAAACAACCCTCATACAAAGATGGGTGTTTACCTGGTGGAATAAACGCTCGTAATATCTACATGTCGTCCATGTTTCAATGGAAGAGGGAGACCGTCTTAGCGGATAGCAGAGCATATGATTCCACAACTTCCCTGTATGACTAAGCCTTCCAGGCCGGATTATGACCTAAGCTTCAACGCAAGTCAAAACTGGAATGACGGATACACAAGATCGATGGAACCGTCTACCTGTAGTTGACTTCGAGCAGTCCACTCTTTTTTCGGGCAAAGAGAGTATTTGGAAACTTCACGTATGTTTATGTAGTGTGGACGATAGAACTTTCGGTCTTCAGTTGGTAATTCAAAACCTCTGAGCTTTCGACAAACAGTTATCTTGGTATAGAGTTAAATGATACAATTAACCCAACTATCTCTGTTTGTGAACCCTAAGCAACAATAGAACAGGTAGCGATGTGTCGATCCGTAGAGGATGTTCAGAGGAATATCACTTTTCAAACAGGTTCAGTCCAGTATGTTTGCCACCTGAGAGGACCATCATCAGGAATGTTTTGATTAAGATCAGGTTGCCAAAGCAGCAAAGCCCAAACTGGTGTACTATGTGCCAGCATGAGAATACTGATTCCTAATGAGTCCTTCCGTGCACAACTTGATACGCTTGCTTTTCAATCATACCAGGCACTTATGAATTGCTTATGCGAAGAGTCTTTCTGAGTTTTCCCTCATTCCTAATTTGACTATGGTTGCTTTTCTAGGTCATCTGACCTGTTGAGTTGTTTTGTTTTTCAAGACACTTCTAGATAACAGTGTGCTGTATCCATGATTAGTCTACATTGTTCTGTTGTGGTTGCTGTTATACATGGAATTTTGTGATATTTACCTTTCCCTACAACCGAATTCGACGTTCCGTTCTCTGTATTGGTAACAGTACCTGGATGCGCGGTTCGGTAAATCTGTGCGCGTTCTGTCCGCCGTTACCCATCTTTTTCATTTGGTGAGTCAATTGAACTTAACGCATTTGAGAAGTTGACAAATTGTGAAAAGGTGTCTTGAACACCAGATTAGCTATCACGCGTGCTTTTTGGTTGGGTTTCTTTCAAAAGAGGCACTGGACTCGAGTTTGGTCATCGATAGAACATGTCAGATTACAGGAATTGAGACACCACTCTTAGACTTATAAGATAGGCAAGTCGACTAAAACTTAGCTGACCAGTTAGTAGGCACAGCCGAGTTGTCACATCTAATTACTGGTGAAAATCAAAATCTCCGACCACTAATTCCTAATCTGTGAAGCTATCCCATTTTCGATTGAAGAGTCATTCGCCACATTTCGAAAACCATATAGAATGGAACCACGAAAGTTATGCTTCAAAAATGTGTAACTGTATGGTCACGGAGCTCAGCGTACAACGAAGACATGGCATATGTGCAGAGGTTAACCACAAAACTAATGCATAGTCAGTTGCCTTTAAAGAATTGTTAAAAACGCTACGCAAAATTGGTATCAAAGGCTATTCGTATTATGTTGAATGAGGTAAGTGTAACGACCAATTGGCATGAACTCTGACCAACGGGAAACTCAAACGTCTCTCAAAATAAAATGCTAGTTAAACCCACATTTCTACGATGCTACTGGATTAGTCTATAGGTTCACTGAACGTGACAGAAGTGAGCATGGTCAGACGTGCTCACGGGATCACTATGAGTGAAAGTAAAGGAGAATTGCTGATCTATGACCACAATGAAGAGCGAGAGTTAATAACAAAAAGCTGGGGGAGTGAACCGCTGTCACAAACGCAAACAGGTGAGTTCAAGGTCAATGAGTGAGCCAGTACTTGAGTAACCTCTATGGAACCGATCACTGGGTTCCGTTAAATTCGCAGAGAAAAGGATGAACACATCTTGAGTAACATAGCGGCCAAGAGATACAGTGGATTGTCGCCTTGGTTACGCGCTCAGTCACTTGACCCAAAACCGAGAAATAAGAAGAGACACGGCAATACCGTTTATTGGAAGAGTGATACAAAATTAGGATACACAGGCTCTAAATTTATAGGACGAAACGATTGCCATGGGAAACCGACAGACAGAACGAATCAAATGAAACAGTCATATATGGCATTCAGGGTGCCAGAGCAAATCACGTTGCAGGGGGCATCAGAAAACTACGCGAGAAAACACAGTCAAGATAGTGCACAGGCGTTCGACCACACATCTGCAATCTGATTGAATGGAACCATATTACCACCATACCATCCGAGCTGGGCCGGCCGATTGATGTGGCGTGATGCGTCTTGGTTGCTTCATTAGGAGATGCGCCTCCTAACAGGATACGAGGAAATGGGAAGTTCGTCTGTTCTTAAATTTCACGGAAACCATGGCGAGATTCTCACGGCAGAGAGCATTGCCTGAGTAAAGACTATCCCTGTCGTCGCGTATTGAGGTGCCAAATCGAGAGAAAATCAGAAAAGAAGTCTGAGCGGCACTAAGCAATCTCAATTTATTGAAGGAAACAGAAACACCCTTTTATCGCAGAGCAACAACCGTAATTACGATTCCTATTAGATGACAAGCGTTCTCGTGTTCTGATTGGCCAGTTCGTTGTTGTGTTGTTCCACGACCTTGCATCAGGCAACTCGGTTGTTTGAAACAGATACACATTCAACAGCTGCTGGTTGTCGTCTTTGCATGGTTGGCGCCGATTTGACCATCTTTCCGCCTGTAGCAGCCTGGGGGCGAACACTGAATGGCTAAATATTTCCCAATCCGAAAACCGCTCCAGTCCGTTGTCATCACATCCCTATCTTTCACTACGGGTCTCCCTTTCTGACGAAAACCGGTCTCTCAAGTGCACACACTTTCTCCTGTTCACCACCCCGTCCACATCACCTTCGTTTGATCTATGCCGACGATCATTGACCACCACACCACGTGTTCACTGTCTCGGGTTCTCAGTCACATGCTGGACCTACACCTTATATTCTGATTTAAAGCTTGTAAGTTTCCGAGCCCCGCGATCATAGCACATTTTTTCTTGTATTCTGCGCCGTTATAGGTTCTCCTGAACATTTGACTAGTCTAGTATGTCATAGCGTAACAGTTCAGTCGCCATCGGCAATCTTGTCCGCGTCCTTCTCCCAAACATTCGCTGCCCCGCACTGTATCCAATGGTCTCATTGAGAATGTTTCTTCTTTCTAGAAGCATTAGATATGAGTCTTCCCCTGACTCTTGGGCAATCGGTAGCAGTATTTCGGCAGCCTTAATTAAAAAGGACACACACTGAGTAGTGTGCGATTTATTGTGACGTTTCAAATCCACACTATATATATATATATATATATATATATATCAACCGCTGATTTCTGGGTTTCGTCTCACATCCACGTGACTCCTTTGTGTGTAATTTTTCGGATTGGACGCATTATGTCGGCCAACTTTGGGAGGAATCGACTCAGGCAATGGATCGCGTCATTACGACGTGTAACTTCTTAGGTATCTTCGGGAGGAGAGAGGCGAAGTATTCCAGATCATCCTCACTTTGTCTGGATCGACCTTCAGTCCTTCAGACGTGAAACGTCACTTCTGTCGCCCGAAAAACTCTTATCGCGCGATAGCACTATTCCGTGCGAAACGCATCGTTGTAGAAAAGCTTCAATGTTCCGGTCATGCTCCGTACTCATGTTTCCATAATATGGTATGTATGTTTAGGTCCTGGTTTGTTGGAACGCAGATTATTTGGCCTACCCTTTTTGATAAAAACGTTGCAGATAAAACCTCTGTTCGCGTAATCATTTGCAAACTAGAGCATTCCCTTCATCAAATGCTGCAGCAGAATTTTGTTTCAGCGCTGGATCAACTTGCATTAACTGAATACGTTTGGTTTTAACGGGATGGCAAAGCATCACATTATCTCCTATAGGGCAAGAATATCTGGCCGAAACATTCGTGCGACTATGAATCTATCACCCCCGCGGCCGTCAGATGTTACAACACTGGTGCTTTTCCTTTGAGACTACTTCAAACACTAGGGAAACCCAAAATGGTCGTGATGCTGGAATGCAGTACAATCTCTGAGGTTACTTTGCAATCTGTGATGTCATTTTGTCTAACGAGAGTGCTTTTGTTTAAGTGAAGCCGCGGACAACATTTCAAGCATCTGTTGTATAGTCACATTTCATATAATAATGCTTTCTTTTCTCGTTACCTATACGTGAGGGTGACGTTGACCTATCAATAGGCTAGCACTTCTGTAGCGGTAATTGACAGATTCGCACACTTCGTGGATTACTGTCTCATTAGGCTACTGTCCTGGTTCAAGTGTAGTAAAATATTGTATACTAGATACTTTAGCGCACGACGAATTAGATCCCTACACACAGATACTCGTTAACCACACGTATTATCGAAAAAGCCGTTGAAAGCGGAGAGCGGGCACGGAATATACGAATTGTTTCGTTTAACGCTATAAACGGCACGGAAAAACATACAACCAGAAAATATAGTCAGCTCTGGACAACGGTATCCAGTATTGACTATACACTAGGTATAATTCATCTGTTAAGTGCAAAAATATCTTAGCATCAGCAGTTGTTTGTCCCTGAACGACACACTGCTTCCTAGTTGCGGTCCACCAGTGTAATCTGGTTGCAGCATGATACTTAGTCCAGTCCAGTCCACGCATGACATTTTTCAAGACAATGCAGATTTCACACAACAAAGCACCTCAATCTGGACAGCATGTTCGAACGAGCTGTTCACGCTAATCTCGATAACGCAACAATTTATCTCAATCATGACACCGATAAAGTTGTCAAATAAGACATGTTAACAGAAAGCGCAACGACGTGACTCACTAACGAAGCTATAAAACTGAGAGATGTTAAACGACGCTTATTGTTTTCACAGCATGGCTATGATACGTCACGTCAGAGTCCACTAGTGACGCGATAAATATCAAAACACAGCATGACGTGCCTCAGATTCCATAATCAGTCTTCGACTGATTTGTAAATCTGTTTCGTCCATGATTGCAGCATTTTCCTAGCAATCGATCGATGAAAAATCTGTCGTGATGGCACAATCCCTTGGGGAAATATCGCATTTTTCCTTTGTCCAGTTCCATTCACGGACACATGCTGGTTCCCAGGCTAGCATTGCATTTCAAGTGCTGAAACGGTCACAGAGACGGGTGTGAACAGCCTGGTATTATCGATCGTGGACCGTGGTGGTCAAAACACTGAGTCGATGGGCCGACCGACTTGATCGGAAACGATCGTACATCTGTTTGTCAGCTAACCTGGCTGTGGTTATAGTGACGAGTTGTTCTTGTTCGCCAACCCGATTCGGTTAGTAGGTCTGTTCGTTGGGTAAGCTCTTTGGTTCGGATTCCAGGTTTTGTGGCCCACATTTTTCGGACAACCTGTAAATGTGACTGGATGAGCGCACACGTACAAACACATCGACCCAGAGAGAATCGGAAAGAACAACTGATGTATTGCTGTCTATGATGAAAACGTGGCGAACAAGCTCGTTCCCGGTGTGTCATCTTCAGGCAAAATACAACATAATAATTATGAAATTACTAGTCAAGTCAGGATTGTGTGGAGCCTAACACAGTGTGAATCTAGTGTCATTTAGTGACCACGGATATGGTTACTATGTCAATTGTTCGAACGACGGCAGGCCATGGTGACTTTAGTGTTTGAACGAGACTTCTTGATAAAGACGTGGAGATAGTGCTGTTAGATAAACAATCGTACCTTAACCAGATGAACGACATACTAAAGGATGATGCCATAATCCGAAGAGTGCAATTTGACAAAGACAAGACACTTGTGGTTGAAAAGCATATCTCTAAACCTTTGAGAAACTTGAAGTAAAACAGATTGTGGGGGATTGTCAGGCAGGAAGTGCGAGCATTCCAGCTCTCGGCGGAATACCGCAACGCAGGGGGAGGTGCGTTCAAACACCCACGGTGAGCGGATGGAGAACGGAGTGGGCGACCGGATGAGTCATCGCTCGACCGGATCGGACCAACGGGCGAGACGTGGTAGCCGAAATAGGATGGATGACCAAATTGAAGGCGTGATTATTCAAACACTCAGGAATATCTCGACACGGTTGTGGAGTACGTTCAAAGCCTACAGTAGATAGACGGAGGACAGCACGAGCGATCGGACAAACCATCGCTCAACGAAATCGGATCAACGGCCGAGGAATAGCAGGCAGAAACCCCCCGGGTAGAAGGCGCCAATCACACACCTAAACCGGGTAGAAATGCACACGACGTGCGAGCGGAAACCGGGGGATGTTGTGGACTGGAATTGTGATTCAAAATCGCGAGCGGTCGTGTGGCATGGTAACTAGCGGGTTGGACAATAAAGATTGTGCTTTATTGGACGCCTTTTCGCTACACTGGTGCCAAGATGTACTGACGATTCAGTATTTGAGAGGGTGCGACCAACAGGCTCAGTTATACCAAGACTCTATGGCTTAAGTAAAATCCATAAGGATGACGTGACTCTACGCCTGATTTTGCAGATGACGAACTCATCATATCATGCACCTGCTCAATGGCTAACCGAACTTTTGGAACCCCTCCGCAGCAAACTATCTCCCAATAGCCCCAAGGGTGTGTTTCAGTTCACTGAATCTTTAGATGCTGGCATACTAATTACAATACGTTGCAAATAGTATGAGTAAAATCGAACATCTAAATAATATCAAAAGGACATGCAACCGAAGTGTAATGTAAATAACGAACAAATATAGCAAGTGCGCTTACAGCAAGGGTTCGGACAAAATACAGAGATGTAATCCGTGGGTGTGTCAGTGGAGCGTTCGCTGTAATCCTATGAATGTCGACGTAGTAAATTACAGGATGGAAACACTGTGTGGTCCACAGAACACTGTAGTTGTGTTGTGTTCACCGGCGCGCAAGTGACCAAGATATGTTGTGTTCACATGTGTGGACGGTCTCGTTGTCTAGTCAGCTCTGGCGAAGACACTGGATTGCATCACGTGTCGTAGGCTAATGTCCGGGATGAGGTTGGTTGTGTGTATTGCTGTGTTTGCGTGGGTGTGTGCGCGTGCGCACGTGACTTTGACTGCAGTGGTGTTGACAACCTGTGAGTTACTGTTAGGCAGTTCGACAAATTTGATAATTTAGAAGAGCACCAATTACGAAAAACCTGGACTTCGGCTGGATTCGAACCAGCGACAGAAACAACATGCCCAAACGCGGCAAATGCTCTACGAGCTGAGCTACGAAGTCACGCTGGAAGCCCAGAAATTTTCACTTTTGGACCTAGTTACCCACCCAACCAACTGTGTCATATGGAATCCACCAAATGAGCATGTTGTTTCTGTCATTTATCGCTCATCCATTTCAGCTTATAAACAAAAAGAACCGCAACGGCTAAGGAAACTAATTCTCAAACGTTTCCGCAACCCCGTGGTCTACTGGATATGTGCTTGGACTACAATCTGCCACTTATTCACGGGTCGTGAGTTCGATTCTCCGGCCTGCATGGTACTGATGAGACTCAGCTAGGTCGAAACAGTTGTCCACCTCTTCGCTGGTAGTCACTGGGACCAACCGTTTGCAAAAACCCTTTCTGAACTCATTCTGGGACTGTGGTGGATGCTTGCTCGTTTACAAGCCAACCACAAAATGGCTTATCGATTTCAGCCTATGAGCAAAAGGAAGCGCAACGGCTGAGGAAACAAAAAGCCATCTATATGAACTTGCAACAACAAGGCGCTTGTTGGAGGCAATACGCGAACACCATTCAGCTTCGCTGACGACCGGACAACAACGAAAGATTCCCAGCGCAATTTTGGCCCACCTAGTTGATACGGGTCACAGAGTCAATGTGGATGTCGCATTCATGCCGATCTACCGTGTCACACGTGTTCACACCGGTGTGAAATGTCGTATCTTGGCTGCTGCGGAGCCGACTGGAGTCCGGCTGAGAAACCGTAACCTGTGTGCGCAGAAGTCTTTTGTTCAGGCACCGAAGTTATCATGGCCTGCTGTCTTTGGAACACTTGACACGGTACTACAGTAACCATGTCCGTAATCCCCAAATGACACTAGATTCACACTGTATTAGGTTCCACAGAATTCTGACTTGACAACTAATTTCATTTCGAGTTGAACATCACCCACAATTGATCGCAGCTGTCGCATCCCCATAGACTTTCCAGTCGGCCCCTTTCGAAAAGAAGCACTAGACTCGAGTTTCGCTCTCATTAGAGCTCGTCAGTAGTGCATATCATCGCCACTGCCGGGACTTGAACCACGGACATGCTGTTCATGAGGCAACCGTGTTTACCACTGCGCCATTGACCTCACGTTAGGCACGACCGACTTATCACATGTGAACACTCAACCACTTTCGCTTGTGAGTAATGATCAGGTTGCCCGATCGTCTCGAAATGGAGACACAGTTACTGTCTGTTAAATCCAGTCGATAACTCCGTGATTAGGACTTCCTAGACAGGTCGAGATCTCCGATCTCATTAAACCTGCTAGGCGATATTTTAGATTACTGATGAGTAGTCGAGTCTAGTGCTTCTTTTCGAAAGGGGCCGACTGGAAAGTCTATGGGGATGCGACAGCTGCGATCATTTGTGAGTGATGTTCAACTTGAAATTAACCAAATCCCCGACTACTCATCAGTAAACTAATGTCATATTTATTGTGTTGTATTTGGCCTGAAGATTACATCGAAAACGAGCTTGTTCGCTACGCTGTGACTTTGCATAAAACCGTACAATATGCATTTGGGCTGTTTATATAAATGAACCCTGCTACCGTCAGTATCATACTGGCCGGACCAATGGGCTACAGAGTAAGACAGGATACTTCTCGACAAAGTTTATCTACAAGTGTACTGGTACTTCCTTTTGGCAATACACCAACTCACCAGGTCAACTGTGATGGCAATGTAACACAGTGAAGTGAGCTGTCCATTCCAAATACCGATCTAACCGATTATTTTTAGACTATGGAAATTGTGTATCTTCATGACTCTCTGCGACTCTCTGACGTCAAGTGTCTTACACCTTTGTTGGACTTCGCAGTGTTTTCCCGAAAAGTTTCTATATGCCACCACACTCGCTGCAGTCCTAGGACGGGGAGTTGATCTTTCTTCACATGCACTGTCAATATCTTGAAACTGCTTAGTCCACTTCCTCAGACCTGTCCGTGAAACAGTACCCCCACCTCTGAGTGCTTTATTGAACGCGTTGGTTGACTTTGTGAAATTGTGTTTGTTTTCCAAAAGTAGATAGTCGGACTTATACGATTTCTTATAGATAGACAAAGGTAAATTATGCTTAGTTCGGTTCAACTCCATAGCTTGATCAGACAAAAAATGCCAACTGGCGGTAACGTTCCTCAACTTTCCGACCACCAAGACAGCAACCACCGAGCAAGTATTGGCAGCACATCAACTTGGTAACACCATCCACCATGCGCAGGAGCTTACCGACTTCAGACATCCTGTTTTTCTCTGGTTCAATTCCATCAGAAGCACATATTTTTGCGATTAGGTCTCTTGAATCACAGACAAACATCGAGCCTGATAGCACGACTTGTCGTCTCAGTCGACAGTCGCTTATCAGTGGGCTGTTCACCTTGTCGCTCCGAAGTGGATACTCGTCCTTTTGGGAAGACGCCAGATGTGGAAACGACTGGAGATAATAGATTTCTTCTTTGTTCAGCAATTGGTTCACTGCATGCTTGAAACACAGAGTTGCGTTTAACAGCCTGCGATATTTTAACATTCCGTCTACACTCATTACTAGTTGCACCCTACATTTCATGCAGACATCCCGCGCAGTACTCGAAACACTCTCTGAAGGACTCCGCTCCGGTCTCATTTAAACAAAGCTGCAGATTCTTCTCCGGTTTTTTTGGGAGGATGAAGATGGACCTCCCAGCAAACGACTGACAACACACCTGGACCTTTGAAGTTATTTTACAATATCTCGTCTGTTTAAGTTTTCCGAACTCGCCGGTTGTTTTTTACCACCTAACAGGGTGAGTATGGAAGTTAACCTCAGCAATCGGTTTCCCTTAAGACCGGGATTTTTAGGGGACTCGTAGCTCGACGTATTCTGGCTACCCCGTTGACAGACTCAGATGACGTGCTTTTCTTTCCGACGCGTACGACCCGCACATCGTGTGCCCAAGTGTTTATAGGGAGAGAGTAGTACAATCTTATGTGCTGGTTCCATGATTAAATGCTCTAACCTGTATGCCACAATTCCTTACAAACAAAACGGAATTCAGATAAAAGTTTTTACTTCCGAACCGTAGACGGCACCGATGTGAGGGAATATGTTATGTACCGTGCTGATGCATAACATTAAGCAATTCCTTGGTTAAAGTACGAGTTAAAGCAAAAATAGTTGTACGTTTCGCAACGTTCATTCTACTGGTAATCTTCCCACACACTGCAAGTAAAACACCGAAACATATAACTTGACAATTGTTTCCCATGAATTTAGTTGTTAGGATGCGCATCTCCTAACAAGACAGCCAAGGCGCGTCACGCGACATCGATCGGCCGGCCCAGCTCGGATAGTATGGTCGTGGGTGGTGGTATGGCCCCATTCAGCCAATCAGATTGCAGGTGTGCAGTCGAACCCTTGTGCGCCATCTGGACAGCATTTTCTCTCGCGTTACCTTCTGACGGCCCCTGTAACGTGATTTGTTCTGACGCCATGACTACCATATATGACTGTCTCATTTGACTCGCTTTGTGTCTGTCGGCCATCTATGGTAATCGTTTTGTCCTATAAATCTAAAGCTTATGTGGCCTAAGTTTGTATCGCCTCGTCTCGCTCGCCCAGTGAACGGTTCGGCCGCGTCTCTTCTGAATTCTCGGTCCTGGGTCAAGCGACTGAGCTCGTAACCAAGGTGACGATACAGTATTAGTATATCGTAAATTTTCAGACTTAAATCGCTTGATAAAGGCTCTTCAAAAGGGTGGTAACGGTGCGAAACCTATAACTGTTTTGGTTATAACTCACTGCTGCTTAACCAAGGAATTATTTAGTAAGGATTTCTAATAACTATTCAACACTTTAACGTGTACTGACGCTTGATCATTAGACATAGTAACAGACACGCCGTGAAGTTATGCGATAAAAGTAACTGTAAAATATTGAACCTTTCTATGACTTTATCGTTAGGTTACGAAATCATCACCGCCCACGAACCCAAGCGCATAATTCCGCACATGCTATCAGGTGATTCCTTACAACTAAATGGTACACGAAGTAAATTGTATAACGATTCTATTCGCTCAGCCGAATGAAATAGAATAACCAGTGAGCCAAATATTGTTCGAGCATGCCAGATCGGATTGCTTCGGTCCACTCATAAACTTTGTTTTTTTTTCCCTTGTTCATGTTCCTTTTCAAGTTCATTCAATCCAGTCTCGCTTTGTGTGTTCTATCCCTCACGTTCAGTCAAGGTAAGTGAAAAATCCTTCGGAACATCTAAGCATTCATCTATAATTAGGTATTGCAATAGTCCCGCTACTTTTTGCTAATGGGACCTATCAAGTAATTTGGCATTATTGATTCCAATGGGAGTTACTTAAAAAGAAATTTTTTAAATTTATTTCTTCCTCAACCTAACCAAGTAGTTAGGACGTCACTCGAAAATGTTTTCAGCGTCCAATTCAGATTTCTCCCGAATGAAAAGTAACTGTACTATATTCCACTGCCTTCTATAGTATAAGGACCCAGAATCCAAAACTGATCTGTTCTTCAATGAGACATCCCTATTCGTAAAAAAAAATAAGACAACTTTGTGGTCCATGCTTTTGTTAATCAGCCTATACTACAGATTACATGTCAGTTATAGAACAGGTAAACACTACTAACCGATTAAGAATGGCATAGTCGACGTGTCAATAGAAGGCAGGAAAGGACAGAGCAGAATGTATGAGTGCTTCATTGTATAATTACGTCGTGAATAAACGGAGGCCGAGAAGAAGATTCCCGTCTACCTGAAAAAAACTTGATGGCCTGATTCTCTTTTTGAACGGAAAGACCAACAGACGCTTATTTGAGCCTGATTTTGAAGCCTACGATTTAGAAAGTTTTCAGATGAAACCTGTCAGAGATTATCACTGCGTACTAAACAGGAAGCGTCAAACGACCGAAAGTTTTCATTCAGTGCCTATAATAGAGATGGAGAAGTAGGAAAAAGGAGCATCGATCCCAGTAAACAGAATAGCACTCATTAACAAATGAATCTGATGCGACCTAACCTTCGCGAATAATTGTCTGTGAACACCCAAAATAGTTGGAAGCAGATTACCGGACGCGACATCCAATAACTTCAAAAAAATTATGGTTTAGTTCTAAATTATAGCCTCTGGCGGCAAACTGACCCCAGGCAGACCATTTAGTTCTAGTGATAGATCGATCGTGTGTATGGTACCAGCCTTCAAAGTCAGTAACCTAAGAAATTCATGCAAGCGTATATTACATGGTATAGTAATCGTGACATGGAAATATAGCGTTATTCACACCTTCATACCAAATCGATGTTATTGCTGTAGTTTTAATTGGAAATCCAGTCATGTGTCCATCGTCTGTACTCGTATACTAACTGATTACACTGTGAGTACTGTTCACCGTTCTCCTGCACAGCGGTTTGGCAGCAACGATATACTCTTGGCACGTATCGCCCAATATTCTGCCTTATCGCACCCATCCTCGAGAGAGTAGCTTGGTATGAACTAGTTAAGTAGGGGTTGTGGGGCTGTGTAGAAATAACCACAATCTAACATTTACCACCTATTACAAGAGGAGAATACATGGTTAAGGACCGATGCATATAACTGTACTAGACATAATCATAGAAACGGTAGGAAATAGACAAACATATTAGACTCACGTACAGTACAGAATAATATTCGGGTTTTAAGTTGAACATCACCCACAGTTGATCATAGTTGTCGCATTCCCATAAACTTTCCAGTCGGCCCCTTTCGAAAAGAAGCACTAAACTCGAGTTTCGCCCTCATTAGAGCTCGCCAGTAGTGCGTATCCTTCCCACTGCTGGGACTAGAACTCCGGCCACGCTGTTCATGAGGCAACCGTGTTTACCACTGCGCCATTGACCTCACGTTAGGCACGACCGAATTATCATATGTTAACGCTCAACTACTTTCGCTTGTGAGTAATTCGCAGTAATGCTCATGGGATGCGACAGCTACGATCAGTTGTGAGCGATGTTCAATCTCTACAAACCAGAATCATCTACTGCTCACAAGTGTGTGGATTGTTGCTCAACTCAACTGCCACTTGTCACACCGGAGTATAGAATCGTGACTCGATATACCAATATAAACGTCTGAAGGTATAGTCAAAGATAAGGACAGAACAGGGTAATCGAAATGGTCGTCAGAATAGCTGACACTGAAACGTCAATATCAACTACCGCCAGTCCACGTCTTATGTGAAGAGACATTGTTTGTGAGCAGTTTACCACTTGCACACTACGACCGTTCGTGGTAATGTAAAGAACGACAAAGTAGCGAGTGATTGATCATCAGGCTAATTATAGAGCAAAATAAATATTGAAAATCAGTAACTGGGGTGAGTCAGGTAAACGGTCAATGGAGGTTCTGGACAGCGTGTTTGTTATCAGTTACGCAATCACCAAATCGTGGGCTTGGTTGATTGTGGACCAGGGGGGTTTAAGTGTCCGCACGTATTTCTTCTGAGCGCAGAGGTCAGGGTTGCACAGTCAGATACTAATGGCCTCGGTAACGGTCAACATTCTTGATCGGTCCCTTAACATTCGGTGGACAACCTGAAAGTCATCTTTCTTACTGACAGAATGATTAGAGTCGGTGTGATGAGCAACAGTCGCACTTGAAACCGTTTTAACCACACCACTATTCAACCATGCAGGATGATGTTCACGCACACTATCAGACAGTCGTCTTGTAGTACGACCGATGTATGATGCTCGACACGAGCAAACAAATGAGTACACACAATAACTGATTGTAGAACGTGGGAGTTTGTCTTTGAGTTGTGACATGATAACGAGTGTTGAACGGAAACTCACGCACGATTGCGCGGCAGGGTAGGTTGTTTCGATCGATTCCGCAATCCTGACCTCTGCGCTCAGAAGAAATACGTTCGGACACTTAAACCCCCCTGGTCCACAATCAACCAAGCCCACGATTTGGTGATTGCGTAACTGATAGCAAACATGCTGTCCATAACCTCCATTGACCGTTTTCCTGACTCACCCCAGCTACTGTTTTTCATATTTATTTTGTTGTAGAATTAGCCCGATGATCAAACACAGGAAACAAGTCTTGTTCGCCACTTTGTCGTTCTCATGACTTCAATGAGTATTTCCGAACGAATTAATATGAAGTACACTAACGACTCAAGGCCACAATGCCCGACTATTCAATGGCCAGTCAGTGGACCAGCGGCTGAAATGCTGGACAGGGTGACAGGTGTTGTGCTTGCATGTGGCAAACTAATTTATCTACTAGAAATGCTGACGAGAAAAGAGATGAGAACGAATATCGTAAATGGCAGCTTTTCGAGCACGCCCACGACGCCAACTCAGAGTGGCGTGCTCAACCCAGCAGACAGAAAATGACATATTGTAATGAGTGACCGGTAGAACTACGTTACGCGACAGTAGGATAGGGCCAAAACACAGAGCGGATGGATTACGCGCAACACGAGAGATCGACCAAGTCACCACTGAACGAAGTCGGGTCGACAGGCGAGAAGTAAGAGGCGGAAAGCCCTGACGGCAGCAGTCAGACACACGAACAGAACCAGACAGAAGTGCACATGACTTTTGAATGAAAATCTCGCTGGATCAAGTACTGGAATTTAAGTTCACAAACGGCGTGGAAACGTACGAATTGGACAATATATATCTTGCGTCACTGAAGGGATTTTTGCTGCAACTTCACACGCGATCTCACTCTTCGACATCAACGAAATACATGTTCGGAATATGTCTGAGCTTCAAAGCAGTTATAAATTGGTATAGTGATAATTATGACAAAATGCACTTAATTTTGGAAAACCCTTGATATATGACATGTAGGAAAAGGTTGATGTTAGATAAAATATATGTACAGCGTTGTAAAGATATTGTATGCTCGCGATTAACATTTTTTGAGAAATATTACAATCGCAATAACCCCTACTAAAGCGGCTGACCAAAAGTAACCACTTACAGAGAGGATAGGTATATTCTGAGGACAGTTAACCTGAATCCCTTCCACTGCTTCCACTCACGCCATCACGAAAACTTGACACACAACATTCCTTACACGAGATAGGACGACGTTAACTAACGTGGAGATTCGACTCAGGCGAGTAATTTCCGTAACAGAGGCGTACAGGAAAATAAATGTGAACTGGAGCGTGCAGACCCGAATTTTTATGAAACATCAATTACGATCTTTTACGTGTCGTCGTGATGGAGGACTTTGAGCATCAAGATCCGGCAATCGGGCATCTACAACGGCTATGTTAAGCTGATAATTCCCACAGGGACGTCCTCAATTGGTATGTTTATCGAAGCTTGTGCAGTCCCCTCGTCAACAGATAGTATATAGAAACTGAACAGTACTAATAGATTATGGCTTTTATTATGCACTAAGTGGCTCGACACAGAACCGAGAAGGAGAAAAGACGTGGTAACATCACCTATTAGAAAAATGAGTCAAAATTATGTCACAGGAGCTCGGGATATATACGGCGAAATGACCACCATACGAGGCAGAGAAGACACATAGCATATCGGACGAGACGATCAAACATGATGGTCAGACACAGTGCTAATCAGATGAAACGGTTATATATGGTTTTCGGGCCGTTAAGACGAATCACATTACAGTTCAGATTGCGCACAGGAGTTCGTTCGCACGGTTCAGTGGAATGATACAAATCAACCTACTCCAAACCGGATAGATCGACTGATATGATGTGGTTCTCCTTGAGCGCTTCGTCAGGAGATCCGTCTTCTACCATCTCCCCTTTGAGCTTTGTTGACGTGAATGAGTGAGGATTTACCTAGAGTGGGGTCACATCGGTTCTGAGGCGGCTTCATCGCTGAGGTGTTGACAACGTTTGGTGACTTCTGCTGAACCCTAATGTTCTGCACTTCTGGCATGCTTCTTGACTATTAGCGTGATCCAACAGCTCCTCCAGCGATGGTCCTCGATTTTCCCAATGGATCGTTTTCTCCTCCAAACGGTCTGCTCTGATTGGCAAACCGTATCCAGGTATGTGAACCAATTTGAACTTCAAACAACACTACCCCACGACGGCTTTGAATTCGACCAGGTGTCCATGTAATCTCTTTCCCACGATAGCCTCTGGCCAATACCGGTTGACCAACCTCAAAAGAACGACATCGGGCTCCATGCCTTCTAGTAACTTGTTGTTCCACCAATAAATTCCTTACAGGTGCCGGTGGCTTGGAATGCGGTAGAAAATTATTCATTTTTCGTAGTCTGCATCTCATCAGATCCTCAGCAGGAGATTTTCCTTACGTAGCTTGTCGATTCGGAGTCATCCAGTAACTGTGATGGAAGATCTTGAGGACGTTGGCCTTATGTCTCTCCCTTTTAGCTTTTTGAAGTGATCTCTTGAAAGTCCACAAACCGTTCAGCTTGGTCATTTGATTGCGAATGGTAAGACGTAGACCGTATGTTCTGACGTGCGTTCTGACAAGAGCAAGTAGAGATTGAATGACCTGCTGCGGCAGGCTGCTCACGGTCATCCAATCAATGGTAGCAGGACGGTTTAGTAGGCTACCAAAGTGTTTGCACCAGGCCTTCATGATGTCCTCTGGCTGGGTGCACGAATAGCCGGTGTCCACCTCTACCAGTGCTTTATTGGACTGGATCAACTGACCGAATGTCGCCTTAAGCGAATCGTAGAATTCCTTATGTTGTTGACGATCTAAGAAGCCCCGCATCCACTTGCCCTGCTTCATCCGCCAGTTGTGCTTGCTTCCGCGTACACGTCAGTTGACGGCGGATAGTCCGGAAAAGTGGCCTTCTTCGCTTTGTTGTCTGCATTTACATTTACAGTCTGTATAGTCATAGGAAAGCCAGTTTACGAACAAACACGATATTTATAAGGAATGCGTTACACCATTCACCCCGCCCGCCACGTCGATTAGTACCCACATGTACCAACGTGTTATCCTAGATCATCACCTAACCAAAACCCGTATGATGTGGATATTTTGTGTCGATCCAAACCAAACGGCCTTCACATCCTGAACTTACCCTTTGTCAGGACGAAGCAGGTCTACACCGATCTCGTTGACACAACAAGTTGCCTTAATCTTGACACCGATGAAATGGTCAAGTAAGACATGTTGACAGAAAATGGAGCGATGCGACTCACTAACGAGGCCACAAAACTGAGAGGTATCAAACGGCGCTTATTGTTTTCACTGCATGGCTATGATACGTCACGCCCGAGTCCAAAAATGGCGTGATAAATATCAAAATACAGCACGACGTATCTCAAATTCTATGGATAACTTGTTAGGTTTCTATCAGTCTCTTAGTGATTTGTAAATCTGTTTAGTTTATGAATGCAGCATTTTACTATCTATCGATTGGTGACAAATCTGTTGTGATGGCACAATCCCTTGGGGAAATATCGCATTCCCACTCACCGAATGCATTCTGGTTCCCAGTCTGGGATAGCATTTCCACCGCTGTAACGGTTACTGAGTCGTGTGTGAACGGCCTGATGTTATCGATCGTTGACCGTGGTGCCCGAAGCACAGAGTTGGTGGGCCGAGCAACTTAATCGGAAATGCGCGTATACCCCCACCCTACAATCAGCCAGCCAATATGGTTGTGGTCTCAGTGGTGTATTGTGCCCGTTCGCTGACCCGGCTCACTTAGGGTGCGTGGCCGTTCGGTATGCCCTCTGGTCTGTTATCCGGATTTTGTTACCCGGTTCCCACATCCGATTCACGGTGTATATGAGTGCACTGGCTGCGATCAACTGTCGCTGACGCTAATGACCTACTAAAACGAAGTCGCGCTATCTTGCAGTATTTAATTTATAATTCATGAGTAGAAAATACCATGTCTGCCCAAATTCATTGCCTTTGGGATTATCATCATTACAGAAATTAACTTTGATGGCATAAATTCTGTAGGCGTAGCAATATGAGGTCACCTGTGGTTGTGAGTCATTCTATAGGTGAAAGGTGGGTTGACAACATCGATCTAACTGAACCTTGAGGTCATTCTCGGCGGTGCACCTTTTGCATTTCATACCCGTTTTTCCTGTCTCGTTTGACGAAGGGGTGTGGCTCCATCTGTTGCCTTAGCGAACAATGCATTCCAGTCGAACATCAAGTTAGGTTCGTCGTCAACATTGCTATCTTAATAGCGCTTGTTGTTCGTGGAACTTGGATGAGTACACATTAACGGTTGCGGAGGAAGCAGTAGTTTAGTGGTTCACACGTTTCGAAAGGCATGGATGTTCTAAAAGTCGGAAGGAGTACACGAATGAGACTCCTTGAATTCCCCACGCTAGTTAAGTTTCGTCGTAATGTAAGTAAGGGTGTCTAAAAGGTATCAGGCTTTTCCAAGACATACCGAAATCAACGATATTTATGTTCGCCATCACCCACCTTACCAGCAGTTAGTTTGAACCAACCACTTCTGTGGGTCTATTTGAGAATGCCATGTTTCTGCAAACGTCCTACCCGTGAATAATTTTCGTGTTAGTATGTCATACAAACTCACTCAAATTCCACTCCTTGCTTCACACCACACAGCAACCATTTGTCAAAATTGACTGGTTTTGAGCATCATCGCTAGTGAACAGATTAAAAATGGCAGAAACGCAGGTATGCCGTGACCTTATCAGATACTGATTACATAGCCGTCACAAAATGCAATTGATTGTGAGAAGTGTCGTTTTACCTATACTCGACTGGGTGTTCATGCCAGCCAGACCGTACATCGAGAAAAGTGTGGGCAATCAATTACACTCTGCATTCCTGTTTCTAGTGTGACGTGTGAATTCAAAAGAGGCTATTTTGACAATATTGTAGATACTTACAATCCAGTTCGCGCGTTCCTAGATCGTTCAAGGTTATGACGTGGACTTTCAGCTCATAACGCAGCGGGGTTTTTACTTAAACATCGCGTGCACACCTATCTGGTCCTGTCCCTTTGATTGACGTCTAGTGCCATAGAGTTTCGTCTGTTTTTTCTTACCTGTTGAACACATCACGCACAGTAGTGACTCACTAGATCTATAGTGTTGTCCGTTATCCAATCGCTGTGGGCTTCAACCGTATCCTACGGCTGCGTTGACATGTTTCACGAAATGCGACGATAACCATGTCTTCTTCTTCTTCTGATGTTTTGACCTGTTTACTGCTTCACCTATAGATAATTCTATCCTGTTACAGCTGTTTTTGCGTTAGGTGAATTTCGTCTATTCCTGACTGTGCGATCCTTTCGGGATAGTTAGTACCCTAGTGGCAGCACCGGTTTGGTACATTGTGTATGCATTCTGAGTTTGAATCAATATAGTCCCCAACACATGTTCATTTAGCGACCACTTCCACACCTATTCTAAATTGTAACCTTTTCTGTTTGTTGTAGTTAGTGGATATCGCATATGGATGAGCGTTCTAATGACCGGTTTCTTGGTTGTCGCTTACACATGCCTGGTGAGTATTGTGACATTTTTGTCTGTTCATGTTAACTGCTAACCAATTGGATTTAAGCTAATTTAATCAGAATATTATTTCTGACATCAATTTCCGCCAAAGCTGGTTGCTTAAGAAAGAAGGGCGGTTGACCTATAGTAGTTGGTTCTTAGACGTAGGCTCTTGGTTCTTAAATGATGGGAAATACTGTCAGAATACACCCAATTAACGGTACTTGTCATTTATCTATTCGGTGAAATTGTACGAAATTCCATGATAGGTTTACTCATATACAGGATGAACTAACATGGAGCCAACTTGGAGTGGACAACAATATTTGCAGTTCTCCAGTGTTAGGACGCCCCACCCTGTGACCGTCCCAGGGCGCCTCCGTCGTGAGAAAGAAGAAAAAATCACTTCGATTCAGTCCGAACTAGCGGAACTGTTCAAATCGGTTGAGACTTTTTATACCGCTATGCCCATGTGTGGTCCTAACTCTTTCACATGATGGGGTGGGGATGTGTGTTCGTGACGTGCCCTATAAATACCTTATACTTGTCGCCCTACCTGTACCCGTTTTGCAGCGAACCAAAGCTTCTTGTTTTGAACGCGTCTTTTGGTTTGCCCTGGGAGCGAATACGGGACAGTCACGGTACTATTCGGGACTGAGATTTTCGTGTGAATTATTACCGGGACGAGAATCCGATTTTATCGAGCGCACCATTATACCGAGATCGAACCAGCGTACCCTTTAGGAAGGTTTACAACATCCAGCTTCGCACCTATTGCTTATAAACGACGACTAGTGAAAACGTTATTTCACAGAGTCAGAGTGATTTGCACTGCAGATCGACTGCAGGAAAAAGAAGAGTTTATTAAGAAGACACTGGTGGATAACGGTTATCTTGTAGGGTTTGTGGACATCCACAGTAAGAAGAAAACCAAAAGTGGCAAGCTACAGTGCGAAGTAAAATAGTGTATTTCTGCAAATTCAATCCACTTGACCAACAACGTTAGTCGCAAATTGAAGTTGGCGTTGCAAAACACCTACACAGCTGCCCAACTGAACGTTCTGTTAAGCACTAGGGGTTTGGCTGTTCATATCGGTGATAAGCCCTCAACCGATCAGTCTTTCCCCACGTAATATGCTAGGTCAATTGCAGTTGCAGTGACATCTACATAGGCAGGACAGATCGGCGTTTGCATCAGCGTATGGCGGAGCACATTCCTAAGTGGTTATCAACTGCAATCTCAAAAAACGATCTATTGACCGTAACAAGCTCGAAGACTCCGGTCTCATCGATCGCCAAACACATCTTAGCAACCGATCGCCTAGTTGACCCTGTCAAATCGTTCAACATATTGTTTGATAATCGCAACCCGAAAGTGCTAGCGACTAGTGGGACAATGCTAATCAGAAAACTTCGGCCAGTTTTGTGAGCGCAGAAGGCGCTGACGTAATCTATCTCCTTGCCGTGGAATCGATTGCACTATTAGCGCGCAAAAGATCAAAACTGTGGTTGGATCGTTCAGTTGTTGTTGCTATGCCGAGTCTGTATACAATTTGCTGATTTTACGTTGGCGACTGATAAGAATAAATAGAAACGTTAAAAACTCGTGAAGGTGTTGGAGAACAAGACGGCTCGATTAGATCAACCGCTCTGAACGAACAGTACACGTTACTATCGATGGTAAGTCTATCTGCTGCCGGACCGATACTGAACAAGCTATGTCGGTTTCACACTTTGTGTGCATCCAGATAACTTTTGATCGCCCCCGATAAAGACTACAAAGCCAAAACTTCAACCCGCGAACAGCAGATAAGTCGAGTATTTATTGACCATGTTTTTCATTTCATCAAATCCTAATTAATGTTTCTAGCGGTTGTCGATGCGGTAACCAACGTAGCCCAGTAATTTATCCATCTGTAATACGTTCGGTCAGTAAACCCAATTTCGCAATCATTTATTCTCTTTTTGATGACTTATCGTACATTTTGTCCACCACCCTTGTGCATGAACTCATGTGATGCGGACATTAGATGAAAACACTCCCGACCCGTTGAATATGCTGTATCCGTCGACAGGTTTCTTCCTTACAGATCGGCATGGAGAGCGCGATTCAGTGAGGTCGAGTCGGATGAAGTTATGAAGGTCATACACACTGTTGAATAAGAACCGATGGCTGGATGAATAACTAGCATCCAGCAAAGGTAACTGTCGGTTTCTGAGGCGCCCGATGCACAACCCAATCGCGGCAGACACTCAGGATGAACACATACTCCTTCAGTGCATGTAAAAAAACGGTGTAGCGCATCTGAATAACTACAGTGAGGTTTAATTGTACATCCAATCCGCCCAATCTGATGACTGGTTTTGTCTCTAGAACTTTTGTCCTTGTGGGTGTTTTCCTAATACCAGCGTCGATCTACATGTAAAATCAAACATATTCCCACACCCATAAAGCAGATAAGTAGCAAAACTTCACGCATCAATCGACAATGTCTCCATTGACGCGAATTTGAGGTACATGCGGCACTCCCGTCCGGAGAAGGCTGAAAGTAAGAAAATGTCTTACCTGTGTTGCTATCCAAACCCGAGCTCGTAAGTTGCGACCTGCATGGCAGTCAACTATAAACTAAATAGGGATGGAGCCAGCACACAACCATGCTTCACGTCAGTGACAATGTCAAAATCATCAGAGGTAGATCCACACGATTGCACCTTCGCCCTCATGCCCACATGTAACAATCTAATCAAATTGACGAACTTACCTGGACATCCAAACTTACCAAGCACCGTCCACAGCGCCTCGCGGCTCACGGAATTAAAAGCCCTGTATAGTCGACGAAGAGGACATACAGAGGCTGGTTGCGTTCCCGGCACTTCTCTTGAAGCTGTCGAGCAGCGAACACCAGGTCGGTCGTACTCCGATTCGCCTGGAATCCGCATTGCTCCTCAGGAACATTGGCCTCTAAGACATCCGAATTCAGCCGGTTCAGGAGAATTCTGGCAAGCACTTTGTCTGCGCAGCTCAGCAGACTTATACCCCGATAACTGTCTGGGCATTGTTTGCCACCCTTAACTTTGAACAACAGTGCGATAAGAACATTCTAGGGATCTTGTGACGGTTCTTCCTGCTCCAAAATGGAGTGAACCATCAGAGATGGAGCGCGTTCCAATGCTGGTCCGTCATTCCTCAATGCTTCACCCAACTATCCATCCTCGCATGCGGCTTTTCCATTGCGTAATTGTTTGATCGCTCTTTGTAACTCTAGCAAATCCGGAGCGAAAGCAAGTGGAGATTGAATGACCTGTTGCAGCAGGCTGTTCACGGTTACCCAATCAACAGTAGTAAGACGATTTAGTAGACTACCAAGGTGTTCTCGCCAGGCCTTCATGATTTCCTCTGGCTGGGTGCACGAACAGCCGGTGTCCACGTCTACTAGTGCTTTATTGGACTGGATCAACTGACCGAATGTCGCCTTAAGCGAATCGTAGAATTCCTTATGTTGTTGACGATCTACGAAGCCCTGCATTCGCTCACCTTGGTTCCTCCACCAATCATCTTTGATTTCGGAAACACGCTCGTCCATTTGATAGAGTGTACTTCGGAATGTCCTTCTCTTTTCTTCCTTTCACGGGTCCACGGTGTAGGCGGCAAATACCGCATTCTTTTGTCATATTAAACTGGAGATAACTGCGTTGTTGTCGTCGAACCAGTCCGGACGTTTCTGGCAAATGGTTGGTGACCTCCGGTTCAGATTAGCCTGTCACAGTGACTGAAGCCAAATGACGCCTCCGCTTAACCGTCAGCACAAGCGGCTTGCGCTGCGCCACTTGTGGTTCCACTTACACATAATGTATCCAGTGTAAATCCGAGGGAATAAGATCAGTAGGTCTGTGAACGATGCGAACACACACACACACAAATACAAGCGCGCACCTGGGATCATCTTGTAACCTCAGGTAAACCGCAAACCTATACATCCTGTTGGTAACCTATCTATGCACCGCATGTTACAAACGCCAGCACGTACAAGTTGATGATTGTTTCATATGACGCTTGTATAATGTACATTTGCTGATTTAAATCATTTGATAAGGACTTTCTCAGGGGGTCGAACCTGCGAAACCTCTAACTCTTTTGGTTTTGGCTTAACCAAGGAACTACTTAGTAACGAACTGTCAGTTAATTTGGTTGGGGAGATGAAGGAACCCTTATGCGACACGGCACTGGGTTCACATTGGTTTTGATAAGAACCTTTGCAGGATGTTGTAACGGATCCAATGATGCGGTTCACTGTTTGTCTTCCCCACCCCACCCCCAGTGCCGATGATGTAAGCTTTAGATGCCAACCTGTTGGCGTGGTCTTTTGTGTTCTTTTTGAGCCGTGCTTGGGTGCGTTTCTGCCTATATATCGATTGGCTGACGAATTAACTGATCGATCTTGTGCACTGTGTGTATATGCCTGTGTAATCATCGGACAGTTTTGCCCCACACATCACATGGTTACACTGCTACATTCGCGTGGACTGCCGTTGGCACCCTTTTTCTGATGACATTCGTGTGTATATACACGAATACATGTTCTGTGTTGTGACGTTGTGTGCTTGCGGCATGATTGATACTGCGACGTACTGACTGCGTTTTCATCCAAGGGCACAAGTAATGTCTGCTCCATTGTCAGATTTAGGTATTGTACAGTGGGTTCGCAGCTGCATACCGATCAACTGGTGACGGTATCTAAATGATGAAGCTGACGGACATCGGTAAAGCGTAGGTGATTTTGTTGAATTGTTTAAGGTCGAGTTTGCGAGGTATGTGTAATGAATTCAAGCGTCACCAGCGAGAGAAGCGAAAACCGACCGTCCACTAGTGACATCCGGCTGTGTTGTTCACGCTGCACCACTGGATTCGGGTAAACATGAGGTTACTAGCTTCTGTCGTTAGTTTGATCAGCGCGAGGCCTGTACATGAGTCGGAGGGGATCGCTACGCCCCACTGATGTACGACTTGTTGGGGGGATGTACTTTACGCTACTGTTCGTCCTTGGGTGATGTCTAATTGCAGTGGGGCAGCGTGGAACTGCGCGTTGGAGTGTTTTATGGACAAGTTTTGATTGGTCTTCTCTCCCCCTTCAGTCACACTGACTGAAACTAGTGTTGTGATCCAAGAACGCCGATGGCACAAGGGTTATTTATTCGACCAAGCAATACAGGGGTTAAGCATTGAAACAAAACCTGAATCAAAACCACTCATTTGCACGCGGTATTCGGCCCCAGACCGTCTCGGCTGCAGCAGACGTCAATGCTCAGTTTCATTAAGTAGCAGGGACTCCTATAGGTGATACTGCACTCTGATTTTCCTTCCTGCACTTTTCCTGCGGCTTGTAGCATGTCAAAATATATGATCCGATCCTACTACTGAATAGCGGTTGTATGAGTAGTATGTTACGATCGCTCAACTCAACTGCACTAGTTCAATTACGGTCTTGATTTTGGCAGATTGTGATGTTAGTTTCTCTCTTGTTGAACATATCAGTTAAAAATGGATGTACTGAAATCCGTTTGTATTAGGGAAATTGAAATGATTTTCAGATCGGCTGCTGATTTGGAGAATATCCTTGCTGAATAACGTACGAATGGCTTTGTGTTGTAGATCACTGATTAGGAGCAAAGCGAATCTGCTTTGACAGCGTAATTTGTATGAGACTAAGTTGAATCTTTTTTTATTTCGATTGTTGAAAGAGTAAGGTATGTGAAATATCAGTTCCACAAAATAGATTTCGTATACAATATGTAACCTATCCAGTCATATGTATAAAGTGAACCATAGTGTCTGAGTATGTACTGTGTACACTTCAAATTTCTGTTTTGTGGCCGCGGCGATCATGGTGTCAAGTCGTCATAACCACATTGTGACTAATGTTTCCTAACTGCAACTTTTATGATAAAGGGGTGCGTGAAGACAGCAAATTCCAAACATGTTTTTTAAATATGATCCAATTCCATTTAGCGCGTGGACGGGTTCGGTTGTTGGTTTATGATTCCTAAAGATAATCCAAACTTACCTACCGAGGTTAGAATTAATTACGCTTGTATGTGCACAAATCTTAGGTCCTTAACTTGAAAAGCGATGGACAGTTATGGTAGTGTAATGAGGGCAATAAGCACAATCATGTTAGATACTCGGAGACATAATTTAACTCTCCCGGCCACTTCATCATTCAAACTTAACTGAAAGCAGAGTCACTTGTTTGCAACAAGAATTGAATTATCTTAAACGAGGAACATTCCGTTCAGTTATCGCAAACTTACGTGTCAACTATAAAGCCGAAACGACGCTTGAAACATAACCGCAGAGAACACTCTTTTAAAGTCCGTGTACGTCCAATCTGGAACAGTTGAACACAGTCTGTGATAACTGCATCATCGGTAGCCGAATTCAAGCTTTGACTTGGCGTAATATCTGAAACAACAAACTCAGTGTTCAGATAACCTGATAATCAGAATCTGCACGATATACTGAGGCTATTCTCGACCTGACTGCTTATGCTAGCCGGCTGTTGTTTGCCGTGTTTCCCAGTGGGATTGTGGTATGGTTGATTAGCAGTGGTTGTGTTTCTATTCTGATTATTATCCTGTGACCTCCTCTTTCACAATCATCCTATCGCTGACCTTCTGAAACTTAAACCTTCTTCTGATTTATCCTTTCTGTCTAAGCAGTTCAACACAGAGTCAGATGTGCGTGAGCCTTCTGTGTTCCTTTTAGTTTGTAAATCTCTCAACAATCATATGGATCGCCACATTTAAGCGGTCAGTCAGGTGCATTAATCCACCTAGTGAGTCTGGGACGTATTGTGAATGACATGTGATTGTCTGATTTAAGTCATCCGATTACAAACGTTTACAAACCTACAAACTGAGAAAAACACGCCGTTACGAAGAAATTGTAATACTTAACGTTTCAGTCGCCTCGGGTTTTTTTTCGTCACATTCCGATGTGGCTGAAAAGTGGATCGTTACAATTTTGCTTTTCACATCCTCTTCTCCTCATTTCGTTGATTACAATTATGCTCACTCGTTTTCCTCCCACTACGTTCACTACGGATTCTGTATGACCTTGGAGTCTATTGGTAACACGTAGTCGATGCATCACATTTTATTTCCAATGTTTAATTGACACTTACAAATCAATCCGTCCAGGTATCAAAGATGAGAGATAATGGCCTAATACGGTACCGAATAGAATACCAGTAAAAAAAGGTGAACGTAGCAAACTTTGGCTGTGCAGAACCATTAGGCTAATTGACACTGCGTCAAACGAATACTGGATAGTATGACCAACGCAGTCTAAAATAATGCAACATTCTGACTGAAAACAATCATAATATAAGATGAAAGACACAACAGACATTTGAGCTTTTATACCAATAAGAAACACAGTTGAAGCATACTTAACAAAAGCGAGCGGCGTAATGCAAAAGGGCAGCAAAAAACAAGAAACAGACTTAGAGATTGGTAAAACTTATTGAACTGTCCAAAAGTAAACTGTTCTTGTAGCCAACAGAAAAATGCCACTGATGCAATAAAACAATAGTTGATGGAAAGTTATGATTCCTGAGGGAACCGATGATGGTGTTAAAACAGAGTAATGAGCATGGGTGAATTACCGTCAATTAGACAGCACGGAAACTTTCGCGAAAATTGCACCACAGAAGGAAACCATGACGGACAATTTTTTCCGATAAATCATCATCAGGTCAATAGAATTATATAAGTTAAATAGGATTAAAACAATATGTGAACAACATAACGAGGTGTAGTAGGATGGCAGTGGACTAACCTACGGATGATTGGATATTTTGTAATGTTACATGATCCAGTGACATTTTTCGAAACACCTTTGTGTTGTTTAGATACTGTTTTGATTTCCGATGAACTTACATAATTGTATTGATCTGATGATGAATTATCGAAAATAACTTTTCGTCAAGGTTTTCTTCTAGGCAAGAAACTGTTCATCTATAAAGAGCCTATCGTCTAGATTGGTCGAACATAACAATTTAACAGTATGTGTTTTGATGTAGATTGAAGCAGAGAAAGGGTGAAATTGTAAGGTATGGAGGAAAATGTGAGACCGGTTAAAACCTAAACATAATCAATCACAGAGTTCAGTAACTTGCTTTTAGACAAGCACAGCAGATTTCAGAAGACCGAAAATATACCAACCCACACTGACAACGAGTTGCAACAGATCCATCGTTGTGGTGTATTTGGCGCCGGCTGTTGTTCAACTCATTCGTAGGAATCTGAGGTCAGTTTCCCGACTTGTTTATTTAATATGGAGGAAGTCTGTGTGCTAGAAGTGAAACAAAAACACGTGGCGCACTAACGCGATATGACAGTACAAACATAAATATTCAACTCACACTACAGTCACCGGGCCATCCAATACAAACAATCTGAAGGTCATTTTCTTTGATATAAATCTTCCACCGTCGACAGTTGCAACCCAACTAAAACGTACAACTAACTGGAACTGGATGATCGACGACACTAAGTACAATCGCGAAGGTGAGGATGCGCGTGCGGAAGAAAGTTTTTCAAGTGACCTCGAATAAAACTAAGCAAGTTATGTGCATTTGTTCAGAGCAGCTGGTGCAGATCGTACATAAAAGTACATCAAAATATGAAACCATGGTACAACACGTTCAATGTTTCTGACATGTTAATATTAAGGTTCGTTTTCATGTCTAGAACCTAATGAATTGAAATTTCACTA